>BMAO01006956.1:0-59738 GCA_019973975.1 Trichonephila clavata | reverse complement strand
AATTGTGCTTCGTTCAGTTGCGTATTGCTGCTTTATGAATAATTTATTATGGAAATATACAAGAAATAGTGTGCATAATATTTCTAAAACTGAATGAATAGCACTCTTTTAAAAAGAAATGCAGTTCTAATTTTCTTTACAAACATGTACTGTTAGACGTTTTCTTCGTATACTATTTATGTTTGCATGTCTTTAAATTTAATATAAATAATATGCAGCTAATGATTGTTTACTTATGGGACTTATAAAAATTATGAAAAATCAAATGCTCTGAGTTTTCGGTTAAGAAAAATTTAATACTTGTACCGCTTGACATAAGATGGAATGGCACCCTCTTCTTCTTTTCAACACAAACCATTGTATTTTCAAATGGTTTGGTTCTACTATTAAAGGATGTTATGTATGTGGTGACAGTCTGTAAAAGATTAGAGTGCTTTAAAACTAAAGAATTTTAACTTGTTGCATTTCCATCAATATAAATGTACTAATTAATTACATTACAATCTTTAATGCTTTAGAAGTCTTTCATGTGATGCTGAGATTATAATGTATATCTCACCTGAAAATCCATCTAGCACTTTTAAGATCAAAAGTCATTCAAGACTCAGGATGTGGAATATTTACTTCATTAATCTGGTTAGATACACAGGACATATAAAACAACCTGAAAACTATAACTATTTGATGTTATGGAAACAAATAGTATATCAAAAACTGAGGACCATGCTGGACAAAAATGAATGATCATATTAGTGCATCTATACCATAAAAGACAATCACATTCTATCATTAAGCCACTACCACTTTCTCATCACCCATGAAATGTAACATATGGATGTGAAATACTGTTTCTATATAGGCGCTGGAGATGGGCGGCACGCCAGACAGATTTCAAGGGTTATTCCTGTATAACAAACAACAAATATTATCAAAATGGTAGACAATTTATTATTAAAGATTGAGCTACACGTAAGTTAAAGAATATATTACTTTGTTCATGGTTTGCTTGTATTGAAGCAAGCATTAACATCACTGATTCTATATTTTATTAAACCGCCCGCCACCAAAAGTATACATGTATTTTCTAAAGTTCGTATGTTCCAAAAGTATAATCAATTTTCTTGCCTAAAATTTTATTAGAATGGAATGATATAAAAAGTGCCATCTCCCATCACTTTCAAAGTTGTAACATTCAACTGCAATGCAGTCTATCCTGCATGATTTTAAATTATATACTCTCTTATACTGTCATAAAGCCATTTGTGACAAAAGATTTTGATAGTGCACCTCCTCATCTGATGTAAAATATACAATAACTTTACCCCACCAAAACTTTACTTCATCTTGGAAAACATATTAACTCCACTACAAGCATATCAGGTGTTAAAATACAGTTAAGTTTTTGCAAATAAGTTTTGAATTAGTAATACTGACACCTGAGAGCTTGAATGTTTTCTTGACAACTAAAAAGAACATTCCATTTTCCTTTTATTTTATATCTAATAGTTGGCCTAATATTTACTGCTTCAAGTTTAAATGCTGATTTGGGAGAGGAGGTACATGAGGATCAAGGTAAATAATTCTTTAGTAATTACTTTTACCTTTCTTTTACTAGATTGCATATTTGAGACAATTGTTCTGAACTATTTTTACCTTGCAATAAACAATTTAATACTACAAGTAAGTTCTGTCTTCTGGTTTTCTTATGTTCGTACATATTTCTTTGTGAAGACCCCACACCACACTTTCTATCTGAGATATACGGAAGAATTTGTTGCCACATAAATATCTGTCAGGAATCTTCAGGTTGTTTTGTAATGGAAATGGGTTGTGAGGATATAAATGGGAAGTACCATTTAAAATTCTATAATGTGCTAAATATGTGTCATGCTGTATTTTCAACAAACTATCTGTGACAGTTAAATTTTCAAATAACTGGGCATTCATGTATTGTGAATAGATTACAATATATTTTATCAGTATTGGCATGCAAATGAATATGACTTATATTAGTAGGCTGAATTACAATAATTATATCAAATATTTATTGAAAGCAGGCTTTTATCAGTCGACGCAATTTAAAATTTTCAATTATTGTTTACATCTGATTGAACTTATTCCTTCAAATGGGCAGAAATTTCCCTTCGCATTTCAAAATTGGAAAACAAAGATCATTTAGTATTTCTTCGCATTGAAGGCATAATGTAATTTAATTTTAACTGGGCACCCTTTCTTTCAGAATGTTGAAACACAATACCTTATTTCTTTATTTATTGTAGTAATAACATGAGCAACTAGGTAAAGCATTGCTTTATTAGTCAAAATACATTAAACTTATTAATAGATACATATTCCTAATGCGATTTTCAATACCCATTTCAAGATTAGCTTTAATGAACTTTATAGAAGTTTTATAAACCAGTTGAAATGCTTGATTATGCTTTGAAAAATATATTACACTGATCCCTTAATAGTCTTTATAAAGAGTGATTCTACCAAGAGAGAGATATTCCATTAATAATTAGAATATAGAATCTTTTTGATATTTCTGTACAACTAGTTTTTCTTTTATATGTCTAGGAAGCTTCACGTGTTAGCAAATGTGTTAAATATCTAAATCTACAATTTCACTCATGATATGGAAAAGGTTAAGGGAAAGTTAAATCTAAACATATTGTGTAGTTCTTTACTTGTGATTTGAACAAAATTTTTTGCTATAGATAATACATTCCAATAATGATATTTTTCTTACTTTAATTAAATAAATGTATTTTCTTATTAAGAATAGTGTTATTACCTTTGGTTGGATCCTAGCAGGGCACCCTTCTTTTACAAGAACACCTCCAGAAAATTTGTATTTTCGATTATTATTCTCACAATCATTTAAAAATTTAGCCAAACAAAATACCTCATATATTTACGCTAATTTTTCATAACAATCAATAGAACTTTCGATTTAACGACAAGAAAAGTTTTACAATCACGAGATCCGCCAAGTCTGCAATCACCCAGCAGGAACTAAAAAAATAATGAATCTACTACAATGGTAAATACCTGGAAATTTTAAAACGTATTATTAAAACATTATAAATAATCAAAGCATAAAATTTTTACATTCACGTGATCGGAGAATCGAGCTTTCACACGGCAGAAGCTAGAAAGTCGATGAACGGAAAATGTTAATTACATCAAATCAAAGCACAAAATAAAAAAAATGCAATATAAAAATAGTAAAATAATAATAATTCAAAATTATGAATCAAAGTTTTTAGTTGTTCACATAAGTTAGAAATTCCATAAATCAGCAAATATGTTAAAATGATGGAAAACTTAACAGGAAATTAATACAATATAAAAACTGCAAAAAAATTTAACAATGAAACATTATAATTCAAAGTTATAAAATACCTAATCAATAAATCTCGCCGCTAGAATTTTATATACGTACCTTTCAGCACGAGCGCTATAGCAAGAATGATTTTAGTAGGTTCAATTAAGCCAACGATGAGCTTGGCGATTTTCAAAAAGAGGCTAAAAATATCAAAGTAACCCATCCTTGTTTGTAGATTATAGGAATAGGTGCTGCCAACGAAATTGCGCATTACACGTCCGGTCTTGTTTGTTCCTTTTATCTGTCCCTATCCTTATTTCCAAAATTGAAAAGATTTTTTCTCACGTTTTGAAACATTCAGTTGAACTGAAATTTGAAACACATTTGTTTTGATAGCAATGCAATACTTTCATGATAATTAATAAAAATTAACTGCCACTTAATGTTGTGATTCTGTCATATGTATACACATATTTATATTAATTGTAATTATTTGATAAAAAGTAACTAAGATTAAATTTTTCTTACCTAAGAAGGAATTGACAAATTTTTTTTCTTATATTGTTTGTTTTTGTTACTTTAAGATTAAATTCGACAATTTTCCAGCATTATAGACAAAAATTTGAAACTGAACTATCTTAATAAAACAATTTGTTTTATTAAATTTTA
This sequence comes from Trichonephila clavata, assembly GCA_019973975.1. Classification (NCBI taxonomy): domain Eukaryota; kingdom Metazoa; phylum Arthropoda; class Arachnida; order Araneae; family Nephilidae; genus Trichonephila; species Trichonephila clavata. Next base: position 55,738 of record BMAO01006956.1, on the reverse strand, counting down.
TTGGAATAAAATCTCAATCTTAAATTTTGCCATCCATTTAGTAGCAATACAAAATACTTTTTAACTTATAGAAATATCACCATAACTTTGCTCAATTCATTTTCTAACTGAGTGTATAATGTTAATATATATCTATCTATGTAATGACTTCTACTAACTCTTTAATTTTACCCGCGCACAAGACCGTTAAAATCTTAATCTAGTTGCTCGCGATTGATGACTTTCGATTCCTTGGCAACTTTTTCAAGCGGATCCGAATTGGTGAGATCGTTCTGGTCGTCAAAAACATCTTTTGCTAAAGGAAGTAGCTTGGCGACAGATTTCGGTGGCTAAAAGAGATTTACATCACCAAGTCGCCCGCCCCCTTCAATTCTACTCTTTAACTCATTTGATTTCTTATTAAAGTCGCTTTTCGAAGAGACAGGATAGCTATTGAAGACGGGGCACTTAACCTTGAACTTTCAAAAAAAGTGATCTGGAGCTTTAATATATAAATTTCCCCACTCCGCAAAACGTGAAGACTTTGAAACCAGACGTGCATCAGCCCCTTCCAATGGCGGCTCTTCGTTCTCTTTATTAAGCGAAAATGAAAATTATATTTGACTTCTGTACACTACTTATTTTTCTGCCAAATTGTTAACATTTCTCATACACTCACTTCCAAAAGTTAAACACGAAGATGTAAAATGCAAAAAAATCGACAAATACTGCTTTGATTGACACAAAATTTGGCAGTAAAAAGTAGCGTATATATTTATACATAAACCAAAATCAATAATTATATACATAAATGAAAAAAATATTATCAGATAAGTTATCATATAATGCAGTGCTTCTCAAACTTTCACTATTGGTGACCCAATTTTGAATCATAATTTTTATCTCGCCCCCCTTACATAATAATAATGTTGTGATGGCAACAATAATGAACTTGTCGCTAAAGCTATAATACGAACTCAATCATAAACCGTACAAATGAACAAGATAAGTATTAAATTTTGTACATGTTACTTAAAAATAATATATATTTTAAGTAATAGGATAATTATTATGTTATTTTTTTCTACTTTCGCTAATTTTTAAATTGGAGCAGATTGCAAAATGATATTTCATTAAATATACATTCCCTCCATCACCCATTTCCAAAAGTAGAAATGTCATTAGAAAAATAGTCTATGGCAGGGGTGGCCAACCCGCGGCAAGCGTGCCACATTGTGGCACGCGGGAGTCGTAACTGTGGCACGCGAAGACTTATTAAATAATTACAAAATTTTTATGAAAATATAATTCAATTACGATAGAAAATTATCATGAAGAGAATATGTCAAAAATGAAATTTTCAGCGTGAGATTTTAAGGGCCCTAAGTAAGATTTTTTCTTTTCTTCAGTATAGCACCAAAAATGAGATCATGCTCCAAAACTTACAATTCCACAGCATTGTAACGCTCCGAGAAAAGTGTTGAGTAACGTGAGACTAAAAACAAGTTACCTCTCCCTCAGACGGTCGAATCTGCCCCAAAAGTCACCCTCTCTCGGGGCTGTTAATTTTTAACATCTCGGATTTCTATTCGAATTTCAGCTTTCCCTTGCAGTGCTGAAGTTTGGTGTTTATAGCTTATTTTCAAAAGTAGAAATGTCATTAGAAAAATAGTCTATGGTCTATCATATCCATCACATCCAGAACATTTGCGTGAGTATGGGGAACTTATGGGACGTCTGCGCAAAACATCTAAAAATGCTGTACCTCGTAGAATTCCAGTTAGTCTTCGTCGAGTCTATACTTCTATAGCAACCGAATCTACCTAAAATGTATATTTTATAATTTGCGCTTCAGCTGTAATTCACAGTATTAAGTATTTACGGCACCAGATTAACAAAAACGTAGGTAAATTTTTAAGTCGTAAGCGAACATTCGACGATAATAAAGCATCAAACAATGCACATACGAGCATAGTTCCAAAAATTAAGTCAAGTAAATATTCTCAAGAATATTTAAATTTTTGATTTCCTAATACTAAAGTAAATGAAGAAGAAAAGTCTTGTGTGTGTTATTTGCTCAAAAATATATTGGTATCAGACAGTATGAAACCTAATAAACTTATAAGACCTTTGGAAACGCTTCATGGTGAGTACATTAACAAGCTTCGAGAGTTCTTTGAATTAAAATTAAAATCATATGAAAAAAAAAGCATTTTTAAAAAAAACGCTGTCAGTGAATGATAAAGCTTTACTTACTTCTTACAAAGCATCCTACAAAATACTTAATATAAAAGCCTCTCACTATTAGCAAAGAGAGCTTATTTCGCCAGCAGCAATTGAGATCGTAGAAACCATGTTGGAAACAATATTGCCAAAGAGTTGCTGTTCATAGACTGCAATTCTTTTGCAAAACCAACTGTAATTTTAAGCCTCACGGAATTAGAATTAATGTTAAATAATGAAACAGAATATAAAATTCCGATGAAGAATAATTGTGTTATTTTTAATATTTAAAGCGAGAAGACTTCGAAATGTTTTAACCCGGAAGCAGGTGCGCACTCTATACTAGCGTTAATGGTCGCGTGGGGTAACTAAGTCAATCCAATCCTTTTTTTTTTAAAATTATTTTTATTGTACACGATGAAATCCCAATTCTAGTGAATAATTTAACTAAGACAAAGCTTACTTACCTATTTTCAGACTTTTCAATTTTTGTTTGATAATTTGAGAAAAAATCCAACAAAATTAAAATAAAATATTTTAAATGTGCGAGACCTTAATAAAGGACGCAAATCACAGGCACTTTTCGCTAACAATACAGGAATGTCATTTTCAGGCATTTCCATTTTCATTTCATGTTTATCGCTTTTTCTAAGATTTTGTAAAGAAACGTTTGCCACTCCCAAAAGGGAGGAAGATATGTGACAAATACATTTTAAATCCTCTGAAAACTACCATATAGGAGGATACTGTCAATTTCATTGGTAACAAATAAACAGTTTTCCAGGAATTTATAATTTCGTAAGCCTTGGGTTACTTTGCGCCTCTCGTGACCACTCCCGGGTTGAAAGTGTATATAATGCAAAAATATGTATGTAAATTTTAAAAAAGAATTGTGTATAACGCGTTTTTCATTATGCTTTATATATTTCAGAATGCTCGTAAAATATCTCCTAATTAATACTTCAATGGTCTGTGCTTTTTGAAGTATCATAAAACTCACATGGACTAAAGCGCAACAGAAACACATTATTTACAACTTCCCTAAATGAGTGATAAATTTTTTTTATCTTCCTACACTTTTTTCTGCGGCTGGGTTTTATTTTTTCTCTGAAAGAGTAGTATTTTAGGTTAAACAGAAAACGCATTGAAAAACTCTCACCATGGAATTACAGCACAAATCAAACAAAATGTTTCTTTTTATTTGGTTATAGGTAATAGATAGCTTGAAGTGGAGATGACGTAATATTGCGAGATGATATATACAAATTATATCAGTGTAAATGAGTATTTTTTAATATGTCAGAAAATATTTTGATTTAACTCATTCCAGTAAATTAATTTTTTTGAAACTTTTATTTTCGATATGCTTGATTTCAATATGCTTTTATTTTGAAACTTTTATTTTCGATCTGCCCCCATTCTGGGGTTATCACGCCCCCTAGGGGGGGGCGCCCCACAGTTTGATAAACGCTGAGATAATGTCATACTGGAGACTTAAACAGAATTATGTATAAAGTGAAAATAAACAGCATAAAATGAAAAAAGGGACATTAACAGGGCATGTGATTCCCCTTATCTGTATGCAAAGTTTACACCTTCTGACCATGCTTTCAATTAGGTGGTCAACCACCGCAGAATTAAGCAATCGCCATTCTTCTTGTAGAGCAGCTTCCAGCTCAATAAGAGTGGCTGGATGTGAGAAACGTGAAGATACAGCACGGCCGAGCGCATCCCAAAGATTTTCAATGGGATTAAGGTCGGCTGAATATGCTGGCCACGCCATACGCGCAATCCCTTCACTCTCCAGGTAATCATCGACGATGTCAGCTCTATGGGGCCGTGCGTTATCGTCCATTAAAACAAAAGTAGGGCCAACTGCTGCAGCGTACAATCTCACAATGGGTTCTAGGACTTCCTCTCGATACCGGACAGCCATCACAGAACCCCGTTTAAAGATGTGCGGGACGGTGCGATATCCTAATAAAAATCCCTCCCCATACCATAAGGCTTCCGCCTCGGAATGCGTGATGTTCGGTAATGTTTTGGGGCTCATTGCGTGTTCCTTGTTTACTCCATATCCTTATACGCTTGTCATCTGGCTCCAGAGCAAATCTTGATTCATCAGTAAACATGACATTTCCCCAGTCCAATTGCCATATTTCCGGCACCACTTTAATCATGCCTATCTTGATTGGACGGATAGAGGGACACAAACTCGAGGTACCCGGGCATACAGTCCATTCATATGTAATCTTCGACGTACAATAGCTGCAGATATAGCCTTACCAATGGATGCTGTAACCATAGATGTCACACGTGTGGAGGTCGCTCTGCGAATCCGCTTGGCTACAATAGCAATGTATTGATCTTCCGCAGGGTTGTAACCCTTGGACGACCTTCTACGGGCCTGTCTGTGTGGTTTGGAATTGTTTCCACAAAAGTGAAATTACAGAATGATTAACGCCGAAGAAAAGAGCAACATCTGTGATCGACTATCCTGTTTCAATGCGCCCCACAGCACGCCAGCGCTCAGAATCTTCCATTCGTTTTCTGGAAGTCATAGAAACACGTATGTCTTTAAAGCAAATTGTGCGAAAGTTTTAAACCTCTTCTATCAGCACTTACAATCAACTTATGTAACCCTTCATAAAGCTGGCTTCTTATAAGAATGCCCTTTTTGCATATTTCTTGACATGAAAGCACGATTAACGGTTACCTAATATATTTGCATACTTCCATCTAAATCTGCAGCGAATTGTATCCTCTTCAATTCTGATTGGCTTCTGGAAATTAGCATTTTCTTCTCCCTGCTAAACATTTGGAAATGAGTGTGGTTTTGATGATAACATAAAACTGGCCGCCTGATCTCCGCAAACGAGTAGCGTAGCGATTCAAATTTTCCGCCTATTTTACCTTTCTCCAGTAATCCTAAGTAAAATTCATTCATTATATAACTTTTTTTTTTTTGCACCACGTTTTTTTCTGTTGGCCAATTACCTCAAATCAAAAGACGTCGCCAAATACCGCGATATGCATTCAATGTTTGGAAACCGCTCCGGGCATATTCTAACACAATATTTTTTTCACACTTGGACATTTTAATTTGCGAAATTAATCGATGGAATTTTTGATAAGAATGTTTTTTTCTCGGTTTTAGAAAATTTTTTAAATTTCATTTGATACTTACGTATTATCGCATTAATCACAAACGTTCAAAATAACTCTCCAAGTTGAAAATCCCATTTTCGCATGTGTTGCACGCACTGAATTGGTTATGTGTGCTTCATTTTATACAGTGTCGCTAATAGGTTGGGATAATGCGTAAATAACTTTCATTTGATGTTACTATTGAAATACAAATGACAAAATTAAGATTTTCTGATACATATATTTTGAGTCATCATAATATTGAACCTTTTTTTCCCATTGTTTTTTGAGGTTTAAGTTATAACTTTCTTAAACAGATTATATTAGTAATTTGTTAAAAAAGAATACTAATTTTAATTCTGTATGTTATGGATCTGCTTGGCGTGATTTCAAAATCTCTCCACAGACGAGTAGCGTACTGATTGTGAAATCATCGACCTATTTTATCTTTCTACAGTGATCCTAAATTAAATTAATATATGATTTTATTTTTTTGGAACTTACATTTTTTTTATTCATCTTTTTACCTTAAGTCAAAACACATCGCCAAATGCTGCAATACGCATTCCATAAGGGAAAATCATCCTATGACTGTTTTAACACAATATTTTTTTGCACTTGGCAGTGAATTTTTCCACTAAATATTTGTTGAAATTTATAAAAGTTGGGGCAATAATATAAGACTCACAAAGGATTTATTTTGTGTGGTTTCAAAATTTCATTTGATGTTACTATGAAATACAAATAAGAAAATTAAGATTTTGTGGTGAATATTTTGTGTTTGTTTTGGTATTTACGTATCATCGCAACTGAATATATGAAAAAAAAGCATTCATATATTTACTTATAGGGGAAAAAACACATAATTACCAATTCAACGTGCACAACACGTACGAAATCTGGGTTGATATAGTTGCAATAGTACCTTTGTTTGGAACTGTTTTTGGTGATTTCATCAAATTATTGAACTTTTAATTTGTTTCTGATAGCTTTTTAACATTTTAGTTGGTTACAGCTAAGATTTATTTTTAATATCTTTCATCGCTTTGCATTTGAGGTATGATTTTTTTTATAAAAAAATGTGTAAATTTCCATTAACAAAACTTTTTTAAACGAATTTGTTAACAGAATACTCCCAAGTTATTGTGCGGGTGTTTTTTTGTTTTGTTTGTTATGAGTCTAAAATTATTTACATTGACTCCATAGGGAAGGCGGTAAGTTTGAAAATACATTTAAAATGGCTCTTCTTGAGGTCAAAGGGTTAATATTTACAATGCTTATGGGTAGACATTTTATGTTGCATCATTGTCTGTGTAGATGCAGAAATTGTCTGGAGAATTCTTCTTGTCAGAAATTCTCTAGAACAGAACAGCAGTTGTCAACCTTCAGGACTACTTAATGTATAACTTTATAATTTGATGACGACTAAAGCTGTACTTACGTTTCTATACACCTGAATATAAACTTCATGTGAAAAGCAATAACAAACCAACAATCAACAGACGAAAGTGTTTTGACACCAATTTACTCTTGTTTTCAAAGCTGACTTTCAAATTTCGCGATGAAGAATCTGAAAAAATAGCTAAGAAATTGCTTAACTCAGAAATTTTGTTCAAAGTGGTAACTAAAGTTTTTCAGTAAAGTATAATCCATGTTCCATATAATGTTGTTTTGTCTTTTTTAAACTGAATCTTCATAAAAGTGTTATTAAATGTCCCAATTTTTCTTGCGGAGCTTCTAATGTATCTCACTGATCATCAATTGGTGACTGCTGCTCTGGAACACACAACGATACTTATGTATTAGCATCACCACAAAAAAATTAGTGCCCCGCGCATCGCACCTTAATATCCAAACCACAAAGATAACTAACATTTTTTTATGGGAAAAAAATCACATTTTAGATGGAAAATGGTGAGAATGAATCTTGAGTAGAGCCATTTATAATTTTTCTTTAAAATTGAGGTCTCCACTATGAAGACAATGTAAATAAATTAAGCCGTAATAACTTCAAGGATTTGGTTAACAAATTACAAATGATATCAGTAAAAGAAAGTTTTGAGTACGTAAATTTTTATACGTTTTTTAATTAAAAAAATCATACAACCAATGCAAAAATTTAAATATACTGAAAACATGTGCTTTTTCTTTAACCAGATTGAGCCACAGCAACACGTGGCAAGGTATATCTAGCATTCCATAAGATTTAAAGACATGTCACAAAATAGTTTACTGAATTATATATGAATTAAAAAGAATTGATGTTCAAGCACTTTTGTAAGAAACTGTCAAGTCAGTTTATTCTTAATTATTTATATGAGTTCATTAAAAAAATCTACATTTTCTTTCTTCTGTTTTCGGTGAATATTACAAGTAATTATAAAATGCATTTGTATAGAAAAAGAAGTATTTATTATAATACATGTTAAAAGTTAAAAAAAATAGGCGATCCATTGAAACAAAAAAAATGTATCTCTCACCATATTTAGCTGAATTTAAGAAAAATTACTTGGGTAAAATACCTTAAAATATGCTTTATGAATGAAATATGAATAGCAAGATTTTTTTCTTATTTAAATCTGTACAAAAACAAAATTTTTATGCTTATCAAAATCTCTTTTAAATATTTTTAATAATTGTTTATATATTTCCTGTATTAGGTGTGATATTTACATAAAAAGTATAATTACACACCAAGATCTACAGCCAACCATACAGCATAAATAATTCTACAATGAAAGCAATACCCATTTAGGAATTATAATATAAATCTACAAATGATTGAAATAACTAAACTGTAAGCAATTATGTTTATCAAAATTAAAATACACGTATGCCATTAACTCTAGAAGTACAGGAATATATTAAAAAGCTTAAGATCAATAAATTTCCTGGTTTGGATTTAATTACAAATCGCATCCTTAAAAATCTCCCCTAAAATTCATTTGTTTTATTGTAATGCTGTTCAATTTATTAATGGAGAACGTCATTTCCCTAAGAATTGGAAGACTGCCGTAGTCCCCATACTAAAACCCAATTCTGATTATACTAGACCTCAAAATTACCGCCCAATCTCGCTACTCAGTAGCTTGATCAAAGCGCATGAATTTGTTCTTTTGAATCGCCTTAATCAGCAATGCATAGTCAGGAATATTATCATTGATGAGCAGCATGGCTTTGTCACACTGCTACATAGTAACCCAGTTACTTAGAGTTACTGAGCTGATTCATCACGGCTTTCAAAATAACCAGGCCACAGGCATGCTTTTTGTGGACATAGACAAAGCCATTGACAAAATTTGGCATGATGGCTTGATATACAAGATGATGCGACTTGGATTTTCGGACGAACTCATCAAATTTATACACTCCTACCTACGCTCTCGTGAATTTAGGGTAAGAGTTGAAAACAGTCTCTCCGCCCCACGTCCAATACTCAGTGGAGTACCCCAAAGATCTTTATTAGGGCCCAAGCTCTTTAATCTATACATCAATGACATTCCGAAGGCTGCCGAAGTTCATTTAGTGATGTACGCGGAGGACACTGTGATTTTCACTCAAAACACTTGTAACCGTAATATCTTTGAGCGATTACAAAATTATGTAATTAGACTCCAAACCTGGCTTAACGACTGGAAAATTAAGGTAAATGCATCTAACAGCGCATGCCTCCTCTTTACGAGAAAGCGGTGCATAGGAAACCTCCCACATGTCAACATTTTTAATCAGCCTGTCCCCTGGGTTACTGAGTATATGTACCTAGGGTTAATACTTGACGCTAAATTAAATTTTGCCAAGCATATCCGTTCCGCCCACCAAAAGGCGGCTGGAATGAGAAGCACTCTAAATAGTTTGATTTCTCTCAAGAGCACGCTCGCATTAAAGCACAAGGTTCTGTTATACAAAGCCATTCTTCGCCTCATCATGCTGTACGCTTCTCCCATCTGGGCAGTTACTCACCTGAAAAGATTGCACACTTTTCAAAACATTCAACTGCGTAGAGCAGCAAACGCACCTTGGTTTGTCAGGAACGAAGTCTTGCATAAAGATCTCAACGTTCCGCCGCTTCTTGATTTCCTTAAAAAACAATCAGAAAATTTTTTCTGCCGGTTACCACAGATTCCAAATGAATCCATCAGAGAAATCCCGGCTTATGATAATTCTATCCCTAGCTCTTCTATGAGACCTAGAGCAGTCCCCCCTTTAACAACTCAATCAACACTTCCCAACTCTGAAAAGGATGAGAATGTCTCGATACAAATTAAATTATTTATCACTCGTTGTTTTCTTTTGCAAGACTTCATTCACCCTAATTATTAACCCCCTCCATGCAAGCTTTTGCATGCGGTTAGTGTGACAACTTGATCCTATTTTAAGCTTCTCCACCTTTTCTTACTTTTTTCCAAATGGTTATTTAAAATCTCATTTCAATAACTGTACGCAGATATTTGAGAGGTAATGAGTAACGGACTTAATCCCCTCGTTCCGTCGAGATGCGGCAGCCAGTTGAAAGACGAGTGTGGTTGTCAGAGATGTGACGTCATTAACTAAATCAACTGAAAGAGTGGTTTCCCACTCACCCCTCCACCAGCGTTGTTGCGCTGCACTCTCATTGTGAACTGCTTTATATTCTTATATAACACTTCAGCAAATTATTCTTATTTTTTTCTACTTATTATGATAAGTGGATCATAGAGTTCTCTAAGGTTCCACGTAAATGTATAACCGTTACGTATGCCATTACACATAATAGTCATTTTAAGAAAGGGGTGACCAACCCACTGCCCACCTTTAATAATTTTGCAAGCTGCAAGACTCGCTACACATTTACAAAATACTACTAATTTGTACAATATTTTTATAGTCAATGTAGAGTTTTGTAACAAATCAAGCACATAACTGTTTATAGCTTACGAAGTTTTACTGTTTTTACACATACTTAGAAGTGAGCAGTACAGCATTGCAAAGACACCCCTTCGCAGCATCACGTTTGACTCCTGTAAATACATCACTCTTGCTAGTGCTAGGTATACTTGAATATGCACTATAGAGAAGAACGCCGCACAGTGTCCAGTTTTCCCGATCTGGCGCACGGAAACCCCAAAAATGAAATTGTGCGGAAATAAAAAAACAATCCTCAACTTATGGTCCTCTTGAGTTCCCTAGCAGTGTAGTGAACATTTTTTGTCAGTACGCCAATGGAAATTTTCAATAACCATCGGTATATATCGGGTTTCCTCTTTCCACAAGAAACACTTGCGAGCCTCATTTTTCAGTTGGAAGTTCAATCGTTTCTTCTGAAAAAGATTTTGCAGATTTTTTTTGAAAATACATGCCATGCATAAGTGATTTGACTTTCAAATTAGGTTCAAGTTCAATTAAAAATTATAAAAACATAACATTTAGCACAGCATGCAACTCCTACTAACGTATGTTGGTTTTTTGTGTTTAATGGACTAGAACTTTTGGGATTGACCAAACACTTAAGTCACATAGAGTAGATATAGACCTTTAATTTGATACCAAATTTAGCTGCTACTTCCTGCAACTCCCATAGTTATGATTCTTTTTTTCAGCTTTGGCCGATGGTATTACTCTGCGTGCCTTATTCGATGTGTGGAAGAAAGACCAAGATCCCAAGCGCAAAACTAATACTGTTTTGAGTTTTGTTAGGACTACAACGGACTTTGATAAATATGAGGACCAGCTGCAATTTTAATTTAGAAAAATTGTTAAAAATTTATGCTCGTTTGTGAGGGGAAAATGAATGAGGTGCCGTAGAAATGAAAAGTTCTTCTCCAAGTTGATTGATGCGTGGTTGTCGGGGAGAGTAAGATTTATACCATCCAAATCAACTCCAGGTCGACCCTCAAAATCATTCGGGGAATGCAAAGCCACGGCAAAGAGAGAAAGAGTACGTCCTTTTCTTGCTTCAGCAAGCAAACAAGAACTAGCATTTGCAACAAGAATGTCAATGCAAGCAGCTGGAGAAAGAGATGCTGCCTTAATTTTGAAACAAGTGACTACTTGCTCACCTAGACATGCAACTCTCCTGAAGAAATGCTTAGCCCGACAGCCAGGAATCGGCGAAAAAAATGACTCCTGACCATGCCTTGACTCTTTATGTCGACACCAAAATATCAAAAGGCCAATTTTAATTGAGAAAAAGGAAATAGCAAAGAGTTCCACGCTGATATTTATCCCAACTATAATAAGCTTAAAGAGTCTAAAATTAACTGTTATCCTCCTGGTATCATTATTGATGAAATATCAGCAGAGGTTCCAATGCAAGCGCTTGTTTACCACACCTCATGCAGATTAGCCAAAGCTCAGGAAGATGTTTTAAAACAAATTGATACCCAAAATAGCATTATATCACTGAAGGCGAGGTTTACAGCTGATGCATGGTAGATACCTAAAGGTTCGCCATGGTAATAATTTTTAGTTCCTTCCATCATTTGTTTTTCATAAATATATAATATTTCTATATTATGTGAAGCAAGAAAAACTTTAAATGTGGGAGATATTAGGCTTTTAGTTGAATTTTAACATATATATCATTTTATTATTTTTTTCTCCAAAATTAATCCCTAAAGGTGTTTAAAACATCCTTAGAAATATTACAAAAAATTAATTAACACAAAACAAATAAAATTTTAAAAAATTTCAAATTTAAAAAAAAATTAAATTTGTAAAATTTTGTGAATATGTGCAAAATTTTATCTCGTATCATTTTCTTAAATAGAAACGTTATATGCAATACTAAAATATAATTTTTATATACATAAATAAAAAAATGCTTAAAGGGTGCCGAGTCCTTTTAAACACTATGTATTAACCTTTATTGTATATATGCATTGTTTTGTTTGATTGCATTTGTTTAAAATGTAAAAATCTCATTTTTTTTAACATGCCGCTCTATTTCTTGTATATATTCTCCCATGTGCCAAATTACTGCTTCTGTTAATATCCTTAGATCCTTGTTTAAAAACTAGTACCCCTCAACAATAATTTATTCTTGATCAAATTCAAACTTGATATAAATTAGTTAAGACCCTATTCACTTTATTTCTTGGTAAAAAACAAAAGAGAATAACCAATTTACATTAATTACTACGATTTTTGATCATTAGAAATAATTATGAAAACTTCAAAGCTATAAAATAATTTCCGTGCGCCAGATCGGGAAAATTGACCACTGTGTGCCGGCCACACGATGTTGACCGTTGACAAAAGAACGCTGTCTCAGTTTCAACCGAAAATTTGCTTTCCAATTTCGTTTTACGTATTGTGACTGCAGGATAATTATTTCACCTTGAACAAAAACACCCAGGTAACATAAATTTCATTCAAATAAAGATCAACATGATTTAAATATTAAAAAATATACATATAAGCATATTTTTTGGATACATAGTGTGTATATAAATATTTTTATTTTATTTATTTTTTAAAACATTTTTTAATATGAGAGAAAGAATAATAGATGAAAATTTAAGAGAAAAGAATGGGGAAAGAAGAACATTTTTGTCATTCAAAACAAAATTATGTGGTTAATTTGCCTAGAGACCATCGCTGTGTTCAAGGAATCAACGTGAAAAAATCATTTCGAAACGAAAATTTAATGGTAATTTGAAATTTAATTGAGAAGTGAAACAGTCGAAGATCAGGGAATTTAAATTGCAATTAAAGACAATAAAATCTTCCAGGCTAGGCTGTAAGGAAAGCTATTTGGTCTCATTTTAGACAGCAAAAAAATGAAAACATTTCCAGACGTCGAATTTGTTAAAGGTTTGGAAGCTGTTGTAAAAAAAAAAAACCTCTTTAGAACTTAAGTATATATCGGCAGTTTGTAGTCATAATAATGACATTTCAAAGGAAGTTATTGTAAAACTACGCGATCGAATTCGAGATTTCAAGTATCTTCTCTAAGCATTTGAAAAAAGTACAGACATTTCAGACACAGCTCAACTTGTAGTATTCATTTGTGGAGTAAATAAATCATATTTCAAATAACTGAAGAAATTCTAAATTTGATAAATTTCAAATAAAATGCCGAAAACTGTTTACGCAAAAACAACTTGTTTGGAAGTTCTTCTTGGAATAACAACGGATGGGCCACCTGTTATGATCGGTAAAATAAAAAGGGCTTTGAAATTACTGATCATTAAAATGGAATCGAAGAACAAAACTGCTGCCGAAGAGATGATTAACTATACTCCAGCTTTTTTAAGTTATGAACAAAATCTATGAGCCTAAGTATTATCGATGAATCATGTTATGCAAGTAGTAATAAAAACAGTGAATTACATTCCATCACATGTATTTTCCCATCGATAATTTAAGGAGTTCCTAAAAGAAGTAGATTGTGAATATGGTGGCGTAAATCTTAGTTTCATCAAATAGTTGAGTCACGAAAGATGTTTACAGCTATTTTATGAGTCACGACAAGATAGTGACTTCATTATTAATCACAAGCAAATACCAGCACCAAAATTAAGAAATGAGGAATGCTTTTGGATTTATGCTTTTACGTAGTTATCAGCAAAAAAAATCCGTTAAATATATCATTACAAAAAAAAAGTTAATAATTGGTGCAGAAAGGAGAGAAATTATAGTTCTTTGAATCTCCAATGGAAAAATGATAACTTCCAAAGCTTTCCACTGATGAAAGAATCTTAAAAATGCAAAATGTGTATTAGTAACATTTATGCAAAAAAAAAAAAATATATATATATAATAAAATAAAAAAAAATACACAAACTTACTGACATTTCTTTTTGATGTCGATGGTGATTGGGTCCCAGAATATCTCTCATAGCAATAGACTGACTTACAGTAAAATAATAAATTAAAACACATTTTTGAAACATCAGAATCCAAAATAGTATTTTTTTTCACATATGTTCCAAAAGAAAACTTTTCCAATTTGAGAGATGTGGCATAAAAATTTATGAGCACTTTTTGATTAACTTATAAATCTAGGATAAGTTTCCTCACTCCACCACAAAAGAAAGAGATTTATCAAATGTACATTATGCTCAGACTTACCGGACGATTATCTGCAACATCAATTACGTAGTGCAAATGCACACAATGAGATTGATTAGAAAAACTGAGAAAGAGCATTGTATTAATATTATTATATTATCCAAGTTTGTATACATAAAACATAATGAAAACAATAAATAATGAATTCATTGTTTTAAATTTTCTGTCTACAACCGTTTCTAATAGGTCCAAAATATATTGTTATATGCAGCCAGCAGGATTATAATGTCTTTGCGAAGAGGCCTGGGAGGCATGTTGGTTGGCCAGAACTGTTATAAAAGAATAAAACACAAAAGTATTTAAAAAAATTAGAACTTGATAACTTACAAGAAAAAAACCGCTTATGTATGTTATAGTTCATTTAATACACGTCCATCTACCATTTCACATATGTCGAATGAAATGACTCAAAAATATAACTCAAATTATTGTTTGCAAAAGTAAAAATTAACTTTCAAGAAAAGCTTTTGTACAAAAACTAACTGAAAATTTTAACAATCATAAGACTTAAAGATTTCATAGAAAAAAATAATTAAAATTTAATTTGGAAAATTAAATAGTTTAATATATATATATATATATATAAAGCTTCAAATTTTTCATCAGCATGGATGCGCACAAATGTGTTTTTAAGTAACAAATTTGAGAGAAAGCATTTTCAGAAAATACACATACATAAAGATTTTCCATGGCATGGATCAGTAAATGGCTTTTTATATTACACAACTTCGATACAAAGTAATACTGTGAATGTTTCACAAACTTGATACTTTACTTGCATGGTATGAATATGCAAATATCATAATTTATTAATCTGATTAAATGGCAAGCAGCATATATAATGACATGGTATCATTAAAAGAAATGATTGTTTTTCCTTGATATATATATATATATATATGTTAAGGTACATTAAAAAAAAACAATTTGAAAGAAATTCTTTTACATTACATGATATTACAAAAATGAGGCTTTTCTTTGGTATGAATTCGTGAATGCTTGTTTAAGAAACCACTTTTAGAGAAACACTTGCTGCATATTTCTCAAACATGAGGTTTTTCCTTAGCATGAATACGTAAATGTCTTTTTAAATGTTGACTTTGAGTAAAAGCCTTGTTGTATATTTCACAAACTGAAGGCTTTTTTCTTAGTATGAATACGTAAATGTATTTTTAAGGCACCACTTTGAGAGAAAGCCTTGTTGCATATTTCACAAACATAAGGCTTTTCCTTGGTATGAATGCGCAAATGCCTTTTTAAGGAACAACTTAAAGAGAAAGCCGTGTTGCATATTTCACAAACATAAGGCTTTTGCTTGGTATGAATACATAAATGACTCTTTAAGGAACCACTTTGAGAGAAAGCCTTGTTGCATATTTCACAAACATGAGGTTTTTCCTTGGTATGAATACGTAAATGATTCTTTAAGGAACAACTTACAGAGAAAGCCTTGTTGCATATTTCACAAACATAAGGCTTAATCTTAAGATGAATACGTAAATGCTCTTTTAAACTATTGTCTTTAGAGAAAGCCTTGTTGCATATTTCACAAACATGAGGTTTTTCCTTAGTATGAATACGTAAATGACTCTTTAAGGAAGAATTTACAGCGAAAGCCTTGCTGCACATTTCACAAACATGAGGTTTTTCCTTGGTATGAAAAAGAAAATGTTTTTTTAAAGAACCACTTTCAGAGAAACCCTTGTTACATATTTCACAAACATAAGGCTTTTCCTTGGTATGAATACGTAAATGTTTTTTTAAAGAACCACTTGCAGAGAAACCCTTGTTACATATTTCACAAACATAAGGCTTTACCTTGGTATGAATACGAAAGTGCACTGTTAAATCATAATTACGTGAGAATGCCTTGTTGCATATTTCACAAACATAAGGCTTTTCCTTGGTATGAATACGAAAGTGCACTGTTAAATCATAATTACGTGAGAATGCCTTGTTGCATATTTCACAAACATAAGGCTTTTCCTTGGTATGAATACGAAAGTGCACGGTTAAATCATAATTACGTGAGAATGCCTTGTTGCATATTTCACAAACATAAGGCTTTTCCTTGGTATGAATACGTAAATGATTCTTTAAGGAACAACTTGCAGAGAAAGCCTTGTTGCATATTTCACAAACATGAGGCTTTTTCTTTGTATGAATACTTAAATGTGAACATGAATGACCACTGTGACTAAAATCCTTGTTGCATATTTGACAAACTTCAGACTTTTCATTGGGCAGATTACTCAAGTGATGCTTTAAGGCATCATTTGAAGAGGTAGCCATCCTGATAGTTTATAAAAATTGATATCTCAAATGAGATCACGTAAATAAGTATTTAATTTCAAGCGACGTAAGCAGGGTACATCCTTTTTGTGTGGATGGCTGTATATAATTTTTTTTGAGGTTAATGCAATACTGAAATGTAGTTGTATTTTAAATTAATTGACAAAATGAAATTCAGCTAAATATTGCATTTTTAAATTAAACAAGGTATCATCAAACTATTTTGAATTAAGTTTGCAGTAAATATTTTTAAATGTATTCCATTTATTATAAAATTGCAGGAACTGGGAAAAAAACTTCTCTACTTCAATTTAACGAAACCTAAAACACCTAGCCCAAACCTAAATTCACAACACCTTTGTTACACTTTCTAAGAGTAAATTTCATAAAGGAAACAGTCCAATGTATGTTAATTATAACAATAAGCTTGCTGAATGATAAATAGCACGCTGTCCTTTTATAATTGATTAATGATTGGTAAGAAGTAACATTATTTCAAAAAAGCAATACTCTTGGTGATGAGCCAAAAGTTTTTAAAAAAATGTTTTTAGCATGCAGTTGAAGATATTTGAAACTGTGTAGAAATCTTTTATCCCATTGGATATCTTAAGAGCTTATAAGGTTTTTTAAATTCGAAACATTTAGTTCAAAATTCACATCCTTAACTGCTTTTCCAAGTGAAGTTTTAAACAAAACTGTTTATGAATCAGCATCCTTCAAATGAAATATATTGACAATTTTCACGCAGAATGATTTCAATAAAATTTTTCCTGCAGTTAATGATGTACTGTCTTATCTGAGAGAGAAAACAGTAATTTCAAATCTATAAATCTAAAATCATAAGAATTGTTTTTAATTTCCACACGTTAAACATAGAAAACTTTGTGAAAACATTCCAAATAAACATAGTTCATCTTCTTTTTCTCTAAAAAATTGTATAATTTTTCTCACAGTCATCTTGGAATTTTTCTAGACATCTAATTTTCTTCTTTGTGTGGTTCGATTCTGCAATTCCAGACCTGTCTAAATTCTTTTATTCCTCTGAAAGAAACATGAACATCAGTATCAATATTGAAATTATGAAAAAACATCGTGCAACTACAATATGTAGTTAAATGAAATAACTACATCACAGTTTAAAACTTTCAGAGAAACAATATCTCTTGACATTCTCTGCTATACTATGATACACAGTTCATAACATTCATCAGCATTTTAAATTTTCCAATGAAAATACTTACTTAAAATTTCACTGGAACAAAAGTTTATGCACATATTTCGGAGTATATTATGTTACATTTGTTAGAATCAAATAATTCCTGTCCACTTGATTATTTAATTTGCCCTGTCCATTTTCAGAAAGACAATCAACTCCCATTTTCTGAACTGCATTTCAATTTCCCTAAACTTCACAGGATTGGGTAAGATAGAAAATGTATCAATTTGCTTGAAAAATGGTCCTATGCTGTCTTGAAATTTAAAATAAAGCAAATGCATAGTAATTTGTAAAAATGTCACACATTATAAACAATGTAATTTTAAAGATATATTTTGAAGTTATAATACATGTTAAAAGGAAGTACTTTTCTATTTAAAGTGGCAAAATGATTAACGTTTATATCAGTGACAAAACAGCCAAAACAAGTGCTGAAATTCAAATTTGGATGCACACTTGTTTTGAGGTAATTTTTCAGATAACCTTGTTGCGCTTCTGTGCCTATCGTAAACTATATACTTTTGTTAAAAATTACAATTTTGATCTCGCATCCCATTTTCTTCTTTTTTGTCTGACATTGCAAACACAGGACAGTGATGGCAAACCTATGACAAGTAGGTCAGACACTGACCCATGCAAGCTTTTTAACTGACCCATGATTGCTAGGCAACCACTTATTTGTTTACGCGGTTTTATTTAGATTTTTAAATATGTGTGGATTATTTATATTCTATTTGTATTTTTTCAAGCACTGCATTGACATTTAAGTTCCAAAGTTATGCAAATGCCACCCATCCGGTAAGTGAAGCTGACTACGGTGGAATAGGGCTTGGGTTCGAAACCTGGAGAAGGCATGGATGTAAGCCTTCCTGACTTTAAATCCTTTCTTCTCTAACCCATTCTTTCCTTCAATTTCTGCATAAGATACATTGCTGCAGTTTTCGTAAAGAGAGTTTAGAGCACTATCGAATGATTACTCTTACTTCTATAAATATTTTAGTTTTAAAATTTTGTTGCCAAATACGATTAACTTGCTTCATGTATGTTTTTGATAAAAGAAAAAAAAGCCCAGTATTTTTTGATATTTTTTTCCCTAATGGTTCCCCCAAAAGGTACTTTTTAAAAGCAGGATTGTTATGTTTTGCAAATTTTTAGTCAACAGAGAACAAAAGTAAATAAACTGTTCAGGAATTTGTAGTCTTCTATAAATTAAATAATATCTTTACTTTTAAACATTTCACAAATCAAATTGAATTAAAATAACATTTGTTAGAACTGTATTAAGTCCGATCCTTTGAAAATGTCATCCTTTTTTCAAAAATTCCTTTCAAGAAAACTTCTTGTTTTTTGCTAATTTCAAATATTTCCATATTATAAAAAAAATTTTATCTTTTTCTTCTTCAAATCATTTCATCAACTTTTCTTAGAATTTACCACATTAAAAAAAAAGTTATGGAAGGAAAATTATTACATACAATATTACAATACACATATCTCTTTACAGTGATTAGCATGCATTCAACAAAAAATTACAATTCATTAAGCAAAAGGATAAATCTTATATTTTTTTATAATAATATAAAAATTCTAAATTTAAAATATAGAATAAAAAGAGGCAAAAGAAATAAAAGACAAAGAGAGACAAATGATATAGCTTATAAAATTATTGAATTGTGTTGCAATTTTAATGATATCTAATATTAAATAAATCAATTATTTTATGTTTGGAATGAACATTAAAAAACACAGCTTATAGGCTTATTCTCAGAAATAATAATTTATAAAGAAAGCAAAGCTGTACATATAATTAAGGATGTAAAAAATTTCATCATTCATAAATTTAATATAAAAGAAAATGTTAAATGTTCTACTGAATATTGTACTATTGCTTTCTTAAATAAATTTCATAACAATAGAATTTTACAAAAATATTGAATGAATACGTTTAACATTTCCAAATTAGGAATTTTAGAATTAAAAGGCTTTTAAATACAATATACAATACGAAGATCTATTTTTAAAATTAAACACATTTTTACAATGAAACTAATGACTTGCAAAATAACATTTTCATCAGTTCTTGTTACTCTGAATTTACATACAAACACCAAAAACATGTAACAGGTTAATCCAATCATACAAAAAAATAAAAATTCTAGAGAAATTATGACTAAAAAGGTACAGGTTTTAGATTAATGATTTTTTATAATAATGCTATTCAAATTTAAGTTACAAAATATGCTGAAAAATTTGATAACAAAAATTGCAAAAAACTATTCATTTCCTACTAAAACTTGAAGGATTAATGTTAGAGCCTCACATTTTTCTTCACTAAACAAGATTTTTGACCAATTATAGTATTATATTTTTTCTACATTATATCTTTAAATATAAAAGGTTTACTCCAATTAAGTATTCCTACTTCTTTTTTCTTCCAACAAACATAGGCATTATCCATATTTTAAACTCTAATCTGAGCAAAGATATATATCCTCACAAATAATAAATAAAATAATAATCTGTATTGTACAAGGACAATTATATTTATAGTGGCTCACAAAAATTCTGCTAAAGAGGAATCTTGCATTTTGCTATACAACAAGGATAATATGAGTATACGTAACATGTATAACAGGAGCAAAATTCAATATATATTTACAAAATATGTGAAAGATATTTTGATTCTGTTATTGTGCAAAGTATTTATCAAATAATTAAACATTTTATTAATTTAAAAACTATTTAACCTCTAAAACATAAGCATATTGCCTGTAATATTATTTGGTGCGACTTTAGATTATGTTTATATTGCCTAACTTTATAACTGGATTTTTTTCAAATGTTCAATAGTCAATAATGATTTCTTATTTTGACAATTTAATCAGATGTAACCTAATTGTTAAATTTATTATCACATGGACGAACAAAAAAAAATATGCAAAGAAAAATTCCATCGTTAAACAAAAAACTGTATTATTTTATTGCATGTTACATCTGAGAAAAAAAGAATAAGATGTAATGAAAACTCATACTAATAATAAATGTCATAATTTAAAGCAAACACATTTCAAAATAATTAGTTCTTTGATTAATTTCTGCAGCATAATTCTTAATCTTAAGTAATTTACATTATAAAAATAAAGATATATAATACCAGATATGTCTAAAGTTTGACAAACTTTGGTATATAAAAAAACTGTTATATATATAAAAAAACTTATGTGTTTTTGAGCTAAATTTAAACACAGTGTCGTGACCCTGTCCTATCTTGGACTGGGTTCACATTGCCTGGTGTGGAAGGAAACATATTATCACCAACGAAAGCCATAATTACAAATATTTATTAACAACACACAAATACAATTAACAAGTTACACTATAAGTAGAAACCCTGGAGTGATTATTCAATTCCCTAGATTAATCCTGATACACAACTCTAATATTCAATTCTAACCTTTAAATCTAATATTCCCACTAAATAATCTCAACTATTAGAATTGACAAAGGAGACGCACGCTTACTAACTTCAGGTCGATACTAACTATAATCCCTTTGATTATTTCAATGATTAACGATATCAATTACTATCTAATACGTGCTAAGCTCGATGGAGAGATCCGTGGTTGATACTTACGACAAGTTTGGCAATTCCTTCTCCTTCTACTTTCTTACTAAATCTAGACTTTATATAGTCGAATTCATTAGCATATCACTATCTTGTGTTTTTCCCGAGGAGGCTGTGAAATAGAATAATTGCTGGCCCCAAAGTTACCCAAGACTGTTAATAGAAGATTGACGCGGATAGACCCCGTCACAACAGTATTATATTTATAGAAAAATTTTCTCCCCTAAGAACTCTAACAGTGTATATTTATTTAATACAATATTCTGGAAGTTTACGATAGAGTAAAATTAAGTTAAAGTAAATAATAAATATTGTTAAGATAAATAAGGACTGTATTCATATTCGAAACAAAAAAGTTTTTTTAATACAATAAAAGGATTTGTAGTAGCAAAAAGAGGAAGGGATTTTAATATACATTTTTATATTATTTACACAATTTTTTCTTAAATCATAAGAGTTAATTATTATAGCATTGCACAATTTTAATAATAATTCCTCACATTTCAAATACATGCTAACTTATGCATTGGTACATTACATACGGAAAAAAATTTATGCCATTCAAATTTATTATAATAAATTCATTCTTAAATTTATTTGAACATTATTCGTCAGCATTCTAACAAACTAAAACCACTGGTTAAATTCAATTTTCAGACAGTTTTGACTTTGTTCACTTTGACATATAATTTTTATTTGCTTCCACCCCTAGCAATAAAGAAATTTAGAGTCATGCCCCAGTAAACAAGTTAATATTTTTAAGAACCATGTATAATCAGATTCTTTTTGAAAAAGACATTCGGGAAAACTGTCCTTATTGAAAATAAAAGTTATTTTAAATAAGGACAGTTGTTTTTTTATGTTTTCTTACCTATTGATGAATGAAAACTATTTGATTTACTTGGAATTAAAGCGCACTAATCCAAATTTAATATTTTTCTTCATTGAGAATGATACATTTTTTAAAAAAACAATTTATGATGCCAGAAAACAGGATTTGTAAAACTGTGATGAAACATGAAATGAGATATTTTTAAGAAATTCAACAAAGCTGAAGTCAATCGAGGATAAACGCAGTATATTCCAATTTAAGCACAGAAAAATTCAGTTAACGACTTTTTTCCTGACTTTTACTACAAATCTTATATATATATTGTCACTTAAATATATGAACAAAAATGGAAATAAATGAAAAAAAAGTCATTGCTTAAATTATATATATATATTTTATGTTTAACTCTATTACTTTAATTTTTCATATTTCCTTTTAAAATGTATTGTCTGGTAAGTTTAGCAAACAGTTAAAGCCATCAAAGAAATATATTATTTATTTAATATATATTATTTATTATTGGAGATAAAAATTTGAAAAGTAAAATGATACCTTTATATAATGACTAAAACAATAGTCTTTAGTGGTTGATAATTTAAAAAATCCAAATAAAATTATTAATTACATACAATATTTCATGGTGGAAATCACTTGGGTGCCAAGTTTTTCACATTATATGAAAATTTTTTTTTTTTTTCTCCTATTGAGTAGTATAGAAAGACAACTGGACAGTTACATTTGTTTCCTATTTTAGGCACATTATTCATTTTCACTGAATTTATGTATTAATAATTAAAGTAAAAACCTTTTGAACTTTTAAACTTATCCAAAGATGGAAAGTTTTTTTTTATGTAGTTAATGATATCAATGAAGTGTATTTACACACATTTTATTTTACCATTCTACTTTTAAGTTCCACAAAAACATCTAAATTTACTATTCATTAATACACTTCAAGCATATGAAATCTTTGTATCATTAACTAGTTTATGTCCAACGAGATTTTTTATGGTAGTTATGTATTATAATAAAAGTTCTTGAACACACACACACACAATTTTTCAAATAAAAATCATGATATGCAATTAACTGTAGAAAACCATTTTCTATGCTTGTTTGAAAACAATAATTTGACAATGTTTTTTATTTGGATAAACTGGTCAATCCGTAGAAAGAAAATACCAATTTTCTTTTGTTTCATTCTTTTCTTTTAGAATCAATAAAAATGAGCAACACTTTCGACAATAAAATAAGTCGCTTTTATTTTCACATTAACAATAGTATCTACTGAAAAAATACATTTAAGAGTTTTCTGCATCTTATCTATGATTAATAGTCACATTCATTTATCATTTAATTATTTTAACAGTTATAATTATATCTACTGAAAAGGAATATATTTAAGGGTTTTCTGTGAATTATCTAAGATTAATATTCACATTCACTAATCATCCTCATAGTTTTTTTAAAAAAACTTAATTAAAAGAAATTAAAATAATGGTATACCCCATAAAAGTTTAGATTGTTGAATAGAGAACATAACATTTCTCGCAGATATTCAACAGCAGTGATTTCATTATACTGTTAACAAATTTCGTAAAATCAAAACATGCCGCGAAATGAGGCAATATACAGCTAGCTGTTCAAATGTACATTCAGACACAGAAAAATAATGATGTAAGTATCTGATGTCACGTTTTGCACTGGAGATGTCTTTTCATTTCGCAAAATACATTATTCGAATCGTTGGTAAGCAGTATAATATATCAGTAGCGAAGTCACTTTTCATAAAAAGGATTGCAACATAAAAAGTAAATTTGCTTTGAAACAGAAATCTCTCATATCAACCTTATGCCAATATTACAAGCAATAGTTATACGAAAAAAAGATGCAACTTTGCTTAACATTTCATATGTTGGTATCTATTACTATTTAATTGAGGATATTTACTACATCTCTAAGGATAAGCGAGCAAAACGCATGTCAGATTCCTACATTTTGGGAGAATACAGTGTTTTATTTTCATCATTTTACAAGGAACGTTTCTTATTTTATAGGTTTATTTAATTGAGAGAAACAAAAAATAAAGTGTATAATTGTCAAGCGAACACTTTTGACAATGATACACGCTACAAAAATTAATAAGAGGTATTACTTACAATTGCAACAAATTTTTTGAGGAATTACCTACTACTTAAAAATAAGGCATAATGTTAAAGAGAGAGTGGTTTTTTCAGTTGCTCTCGCCTGGGGAATTTTCCTTTGGCATACTTATAGGGAAAGAAGTCCCTTCTCATTAGTAGATGTACAAGGTTGCTATGGGCTCCATACACCTGACGTCATAATCACGTGATAATATACAAAACAAATAGCCACGTGTTTGATTCCACTGAGTATTTTGGAGGAATTTTCGGATTTGCATCTACTATCAAAAACAGATGAAAAAAGGTATTCCAAAAGGAATTTCGCCTGTAATGTGTGCACTTTTTTAATTATTTCATTTTCAATATATTTCTTTTGTTTTTATCAAATACGCTGAGGATTTTTGAAGTTTTAAAAAGAGTCCGAAATATTTGCAGAGCATTTCGAATTCGAAGAATTCTAATTTTGCAAACATACACAGATCAGGGTACCACTTCTGTGATCTATTCTTAGTGCTCTGTATTTTTTAAGTATGTAGTTAATTACCTACGGTTTTTTTTTTCAATTCCTACTATTAGTTCACACTCTGTGGATATTTATTTAACTTGTTCAAATTCTCAATCGTTAGTAAAATACATTTTAAAGCGCTCGATTGAGCTGAAATTTTATATACATGATCATTTTGGTTGATAATACAGCAATTTAATTAATAAAAATTAATTGATTAAAACTAATTATTCTATTTATAAATACATCCATGTTAGCATCGTTTTTGGCGACATAGCGACCATTTTGGCGACTTATTTCCAAAATTGAATAGGTTTTTCTCACGTTTTAAAACATTCAATTGAACTGAAATTTGAAACACATTTGTTTTGATAGCAATGCAATACTTTAATGATAATTAATAAAAATTAACTGCCACTTAATGTTGTGATTCTGTCATATGTATACACATATTTATATTGATTGTTATTATTTGATAAAAAATAACTAAGATAAAAATTTTCTTACCTAAGAAGGATTTGACCTATTTTTTTTTCGTATATTGCTTCTTTTTGTTACGTTAAGATTATATTCGACAATTTTACAGCACTATAGACAAAAATTTGAAACTGAACTGTCTTAATAAAATAATTTGTTTTGTTAAATTTTATTGGAATAAAATCTCAATCTTAAATTTTGCCATCCATTTAGTAGCAATACGAAATACTTTTTAACTTATAGAAATATCACCATAACTTTGTTCATTTCATTTTCTAACTGTGTGTATAATGTTAATATATATCTATGTAATAACCAAGGCCGCCACGGGGGGGTAGCAAAATTGTTCCGACGACAAAATTGTTCCGGGGGTAGCAAACGACCACACAAGGGCGCCTGGGGCAGGGGGCACCAAAATTTATAGTACTTATAGTTTTTTTAATTTAATGTTACCTACATAAAAGTTGTTGATAAAACACTTGCAATTTTGCATGTTTTATATTTTCTTAGCAATAAAATAAGATTTTATTTTTTTATATTTTATATATAATTTAATTTTATTCTGTTTTCGTTTCTGCGGATTGTTTTCGTTTGTGTAAAGCAAAATTTGATTTCCGATACCTACAATAAAAACACGTTCCGTGTGGAGTTTGTGCTATTATACGGAACGTGTTCAAAATCTAAGAATTTGTAACATGTAACAACAGAAAATGGAAATGATTTGTATCGGCATAAATTTTTATTCATTATATGCCGAGAAGATGTTGCGGCTCAATGTCGTTGTTTTGTTTGCAATGATAATATATATACATTTTTAAAATTATGTAAATCGCTTGGTTTTTCTTCTCCAAATCATATTTTGCTTCATGTATACTGTTATTAAATTGTTCTCAAAACTCGAAATAAAATCTTCATCTCATTGTTTCTCAAACTGTGGGGCGCGCCCTCCAGGAAGGCTTGATAACCCTACTTGGGGACGCGAACGTATCTAGAAAAATCGAAAACGAAAAATTTAAAATAATTATCAATTTGATAACATAATTTACAATTTAAAATAATTACAATGTAAAATACATTCTTATATAATAAAAAATAAAATACACATTCAAACTGATATAATACGCACTACTTATAACTGTATCAGTTATGCACAAAGTATTTGATAGTTAATTTATCAATATTCAATTAAAAACAAGTTCAGTAATTACTATTGACTCTCTTGGGCTTGTCATATACAAAATTTATTTGCAAAACTTAATATTTATCTAATTAGTGCATTTATATATTAAAGTCCAATTGCATCGTAGTTTTACCATCAAAGTACATTATAATTGCATTCAGTACATTGTTTTTGTAAGAAGTGGGGCGCGATGAAAATCATGACTGAAAATTAGGTCGCAAATATTGAAAGTTTGAGAAGCACTGCTTTATCGCTATCTACAGCACTCTTTTTAGTATCATGAATTCCTTTAGATTCTAAGCAGGATTTTTATACACAAGGGCAGCCGAATTTACGATTTCTTCCAAGTTTAAGATATGAATATAAAAAGTTGCAACATAACTGTAATCATCGCAATTCAGTTGAAAGTAATTTCGAATTTGTAGGGATTTCACCTAAATTCTTTTCGTTGTTTGTTCAGTGTTGCGAACTTTACTTATTGAAAAGTTCTTGTTATTTTCAATATTTTCATTTTCTTATAGACTGTAATTTGAAAATAAACTTCAAGTTACATGAAAAATCTTACCATACTTATTATTACATCTTAAAAAACCTACACAGAGGCAAGTTATATTCTATTTTTAATAACAATATGATTCATAATAAGCTAGTTTCCTATTTCAATATTTCGCAATCTTCTCGTATGATGTAATTTTACTGATGTAATTTTGTTCCCCTCCTCTGCTCTTTTGCAGATATGTTTTTTTTAAAATAATTATAATAATAATGTATTAAATTTTCTAGTTCATGCATATTTTTGTATTATTTCCTGTCTATCTCCGTGGACCATTTTGTAGCTCTAACCCCTCTGTTGGATGTGAGTTCGATTCTCCTGAATAAATTAATAGCTAGGGATTCTTCAACGACGTTTTATAGTGCAGCATATCGTTTCTGCTTCCTTTTAACGTCAGTAAATACTCGAGAACATACAAATCCTATAGATAATTTATAAAACTAAAATTTAGATTTAAAAAAAAAGAAACTAAATGGGGTGTGTTTAAGCGCAAACAACGCCAAGAAAGAGAAAACAGTAAGTAAAAACTGTAGCTTTGTATATATTTAAAATATTACCATATTTTTATATATATACTTGATAGAATTCAACCAAGATAGAGCCCTCTTTTTTTTTTTTTTTTTTTTTTTTTTTTGCACCGGGGTCTTTAAATACCTAGTTACACCACTGCCTTCAGGAAATCACTTTTTTTTCAAAGAGAGAGAGAGTTGACGCAATTTTAAATCAGTAATTTCTTCAATTTTACTTCATTTCTTTAAAACTGCAAACGGTAATTTTGAATTTACTTTTGATTTATTTTGTATTTTCCCTTGAGACTTAAAAAATGTACAAACATTTTTATCATATTAAAATAAAATCAAAACATACATTTATTATTTGCTTTCCTTTACAAAGGAGGCAGTGAAAATAATATCCAACTTAATGAAATCTAATTAAAAAAATTTTATTTTGTAAATTTTCCGTGTTACATCAGCTAATTTTAAGATTTTCGTCTATATTTATATATATATTTCAATGGGCTTTTATAGTACTTTTATGTGGATTAATATGCATCAATACTTGTTTTTTTTTGCTTGAATACATCTTCCAAAAACACACTTTTCTATGGAAGAACAGTTTTATAAAGTTTAATTATTAGTGTAAACATGAAATTGCAAAAAGTAGTACTTAAGGTAGAATTGGTATTGAAGTTTTTTTCACGAAACTTCAAAGTTTAATTCCTTGCATTGATATTTTGACACTGATCACACTTGCATTGAGCTATAGAAATAAAAATAAATAAATAAATAATATCTGTAATATTTCTTCAATTTTGAAGGAATGGAAAATGTTAATGCCTGTGTATAAAACTTGATTTAAATAATATAAAAAATATTAATTGGAGCATGGACTTTTGCTGGGATGGGGGACCTTTTTACCTGGAAGCTCATATCAAGTAGGTGTCTGATACTTTCGATATCTTGTTTCACTAACAACTGCTTCTTTCTTGAAAATATAGCGATTTCCGGTCTAGAATTCACTTTACTTTATAAATTCTCTGAATTTTTCTTTATAAAAAAGTAATAAAAATAAATGCAGTAAAATATTCTTGATTCAAATGATACTACAGAAAAACTAGCTTTCAGAAACAGAAAGATTTGCTTTTATAATAATTAAGGAAACAAAAGCTGATTGTAAATTAATGTTTACAACATGTGTAAATGATAGAAAAGATGGTTAATATGAAATTTTTTGCCTTAATTTTGTAGAATTATTCTTTGTTGAAAATTTCATTTACCTTTTTGTACAACGTTTATGATGTGATTTATATTTGTATGCACAATTCATCACATATTCTGAATATAACACTGTGTATGTCTTGTTTTATACAAAGATTTAAAAATGCAAATTTATCGTAACCAGATTATTCATTGAGCATTTGGTTACTGAAATACACACATTTGTGTTAAAATTATTCTTACTTTTTGAGAAATATATTACTCTGGAATACCCTACTCATATCGTAAAGCATTTGAAATTTACTTCAGATCACAAAAAGAAGGAAAAAAATATTTTTTTTTTCATTTTTGAGAATTTTTTATTTTATGTACACGAGATTTTACTTTTTCATGGCTGTAGAGTATCATTGAAAAAAAATCAACTGATATACAACAGTCCTTCGAACATTGTACAATTTTAATATCTATATATATAAAAGAGAAAAGCGACTCACTCACTGACTGACTGACTAATAACGATATCTCCGAAGCTATTCAACCTACAGACTTGAAATTTGGTAGATATGTTCTTTTCATTAAGGTGCCTGACTAGTGCAAAATCATCAATTTTAATGAAAATGACAAAAAAAATTGTATTTGATATTTTTAATATTTGAATTTTCTTCTTTCTAAAAATACCTTACTTTTGCTTGTACTCCAATTATTTACGAAGTTATAGCAGTTTTTATGTCAAGTGAGAACAACAAAAATGAACCGGAAGTTAGAAATCGAAACCGGAAGTGCTTTGAATTTGAAAGATTTTTACTCTTTTTTGAAGTTTTATTGAGTTTATTAATAAAATATTAATTTTGTAATCTTAAAACTGAATATGGTGATATTTTTTTTAAAATTATTTAATAGTTTTTAGTAAAATTTGGCAACAATTTTACAGGTTTGTTGTTATATTTTGATTTGTTTATGTTCTAGCGATTCGATTCTTCGCTCCTCATTTAACTTATTATTTTGATATATTTTATAAAAAAACTGTCTTTTTAAAGACAAAATATTGATTAATTATGGCTAAATCAAGATCTGGAAGGTCTAAGAAGCGCCGATTTACTGGAAATCGTTATACCATTCGTGCTACTATTAATGAGAATGATGAAACATCTGAGCTCAATTCTACTGAATCCGCTAGTGCCAAAAAATTGGTATCAAGCCATACAAGTTTGGAAATTTTCTCAGAAAGGTTGTTTGAAACTTATGAAGACAATAGAATTGTCAGTTTGACAACTTTGATTTCATTGTTTGCTATAGTTCTGCCCTGATTGTTATTCTCAGGGCTTGGAACTTATAGAAGACTCTGTCAGTGGATTATGTTCACATATGAACCTAAAGTGCAAAAACTGCTCCTTCTTTAAAGGTTTCCCTACGACAGAGAAGATGAAAGGTTCTTGTCTGATAAACTCTTCAATTGTTTTGGGGCTAAGGATAATCGGGAAAGGATTTTCAGCTGGCAAAAAGTTATGCGCTTTCCTGGGTTTACCTTTCCTATCAAAACTTGCTTTCCGCAATCAAGAAAGGAAACTGTTGAAAGCAACTGAACGCGTTGCTCAAGAAAACATCAACGCTGCATTAAGTGAAATCAAAGGCTCAAATAGTTTCACTAAATGTGGAATATCTATTGATGGCACTTGGCAACGCAGAGGCTACTCATCTTTGAATGGGTGTGTAAGTGCCATATCAGTTGACACCGGTAAAATTTTAGACATTGAAGTTATGACGCAATATTGCCACATATGCGCGAAAGGCAATAACCAATCATCGAAACATGTATGTTCGAACTATAAAGGTTCCGCTGGGAACATAGAGGTTGTTGGAGCCTAACGTATACTTGAGAGATCAAATGTAAGGGATGTGCAGTACAATGAATACTACGGAGATGGAGACTCAAAAGGATATGAAGCTGTTAAAAACTTTTATGGAATTAATACAGTAACCAAACTCGAGTGTATAGGCCATATACAGAAACGTGTAGGGGGGGCGGTTGCGTCAATTAAAAAAACGATGAAAGGTTTAGGAGGGAAAAATAAATTAACTGATAAATTAATTGACAGAATCCAGAACTATTATGGAATAGCTATTCGAAGCAATGTAGGTAATCTACAAAAGATGAGTTGTGTAATAGCTGCATTTTTCCACTGTGTATCTGGAAAAAACAATTTTTTGCATGGACAGTGTCCTGAAGGATCTGAGAGTTGGTGTCGTTACCAAAGGGCAAAAGCAGCTGGGAGTCCTCTCAAAGAAAATAAGCTAGGACTTCATAACAAAATTATAAACCAAATAAAACCTACATATCTAAAACTGTGTAATGAAACGTTGTTGAAAAAATGTCTTCATGTTAAGACACAAAATTGTAACGAAAGTTATAACAACATTTTGTGGAATATTGTTCCCAAAAATATATTTATTGGACTGCAAACATTTCGTTTGGGTGCATTATTAGCTCTGATACTTTTTAATTCTGGTTATGCTGGTATATTATCAGTGATTCGAAATGTAAATGGTTCCCTTCCTGAAAGTGTTGTTCAAGAGTTAGTTAAATTTGATAAACAACGGATTTCAACATCTTTAAGACACTCTTCACCGATTGCAAAATTGTCGCGAAAAAAAAGAAAAGCAGCAAGGAAAACAAAAAGTACTAAGAATGAAAAAACAGAAGGCTTAGTATATTCATATGGAGGGTTTTAAAGTACTTCTTTGCATGAT
Organism: Trichonephila clavata; assembly: GCA_019973975.1. Taxonomy (NCBI): domain Eukaryota; kingdom Metazoa; phylum Arthropoda; class Arachnida; order Araneae; family Nephilidae; genus Trichonephila; species Trichonephila clavata. Next base: position 24,048 of record BMAO01006956.1, on the reverse strand, counting down.
TTTTATTTCTAATTTATGATAACCTTTGTGATAAACAATGTTTTTTAAGAGCTTTTTCGTGAATGTTTACGAGTAAAACAACACAAATATATTTTGTATTAAATATTTCTCAACTTCTAAAATAATATGGTAGAATATATATTTGTTTTTCTATGTAAAATATTTTTATTTTTTAATGCAATAAGGTTTTTTTAAAGTGCATTTTATATGTCTAATCTGTAGTTCGTAAACTATGTACTTAGACTTTAAGAAAAAGCTTTTTGACACTATAAAATTGTTAAAAATATTAAAAGATAAAAGTTTGAAGAAAGTATATAATATTCATAATTGCTTTGAAAAGGTTTGTTTTTTTTATATAGAGAGGTTTTAGGTTTTTTTTGCAGTATAGTTTTTTAAATTTTGAATTTTAAATCTTTAAATGCATTTTTCTCTGAAACAGCTTTTTTGATATTTTACAACACGGTAAGCATGATATCTCAAAAAGTTCTGTAGATAATTGTTTGAAATTTTGTATCATGGTTCATTATTATAGTATGTATGCAGAGACGTAGGGATTAAGAAAAAACAGCATGTTTACCTTTTTTATAATTTTTTTTCTGCGTGATAAATGTGAAATTTTTGAAAAATTTGCATTGCGTGCACTTTTTGACCTCTAGTTCAGTAATAAATTAAAATTTTTCAAAGATATTAGGTCAGTTCATTAGTAACTGTTTTCTGAGTAAAATTATATGGGTTTTTTAAAATTTTATGCATTAGAATTTATTTTACTATGTTTAACGTAACGTGCAAATAACGTCTAATTTAAACCTAAAATTGGCCATATTTAAAAAAAATACACTGAAAGAATTTTTTTTTTTTGCTATTTTTATTAGTTTTCATTTATAAGCAAACAAAAAATGAGTTTAAAAGTAAATTTTCAGCAAAATTTCAAAAAAATGTCTCCGCAACTAGTCAGGCACCTTAAGTAGAGATTAGCTAAGAACGGATTTTGCGAAATTCGAACTGCAAGGGGCGTTACGGGGGAATAAGGGGGGGGGTATAAATTATTGTTTCTATTTTCACACTACTCAACGTACAATCTTGAAATTGGGTAAGCAGATTCCTTTCATATAGAGTAGAGATCCGCTACGAAATGGGTTTTGGGAAAATAGCCCCCCAAGGGGTGTTGAGGGGGAATAAGGGGTGTAAAAGATAAATACTTTCGTTCTTAAAGTACTTGGCCTACTGGCTTGAAAATTGGTAGGGATATTTCTTTCACGGAGTTAATATCCGCTACAAAATGGGTTTTGGAAAAATTGACCCCCAAGGGGTGCTGAGGGGGAATAAGGGGTGTAAAAGATAAATACTTTCGCTCTTAAAGTACTTGGCCTACTGGCTTGAAAATTGGTAGGCATAGTTCTTTAATGGAGTTAATATCCGCTACAAAATGGGTTTTGGGAAAATTGACCCCCAAGGGGTGTTGAGGGGGGTTAAGGGGTTATATAAATAATTATTCCGATTTTTAAACTATTAGACGTACAGTCTTGAAATTTGGTAAGCATATTCCTTTCGTTGAGTACAGATCCGCTATAAATGGATCTCGCGAAAATTAACCTCCAAGTTTCATTTCGGGGGATCAAGGGGCTAATAGATAAATATTTCCGTTTTTAAACTATTCGATCTACCTGCTTGAAAATTGGTAGTCATGTTCCTTTCATGAAACAGAGTTCCACAAACAAAGAGTAAAACAAAAATCGACACCCAAGGAGGGTTGCAAGGGGTGAAGGGGAGTTATAGGAAAAAAACCCTGTTTTAGAATTGTTAAACCTGTGTACTTGAAATTTGTTAAGCATGTTCCTTTAGTTGAATAGGGATCCACTAAGAATGCATTTGACGGGAATCAACTCCTGGGGGAGCAAGGGGTTACTGGAGCATGTTGACAAAAACTTTCTTTTTTCGAACTACAAGAACGGGAGTGAGTGAGATAATATTAACATCGCACTGATTAGCAACACGAGGGCTTTTGGCGACGGTCCGCGTAATTTTGAACCATGGTCAAGTGACGCGGACGACACCAGAGCTGGCACCCTCCTCTCCTAAGTACCACGCCAATGGGAGGACGTTTGAGCTCTCGACAGATTTAACGTGCATCGCTCCCCCTATAAGGCGGATATTTAGTGGTACTAGGATCGAACTGATGACACGCTAGCCATGATCCGATGCCTAGACCACTCGGCTACCGCGGCCACAACTATAATAATGGAATTTGGTTTACATTTTTCTTTTGTTGAATTTAAATCCGCTAAGAACGGTTTTGGGGAGAACGACTCTCAATGGAATTACGAGGGGGCAGGGGTGGGTATTGATAGTAAAAATTTTGTTTTTACCCTATTAGATTTAGATTTGAAATTTGGCTTCCATGCTTATTTTATGGAGTAGAGATCCACCTAAAACTGGTTTTGCGGAAATCCACTTTGTTATAGGGTTACGAGAGTGTAAACATCATTCTATACTCAATTTTAGAGAATATTAGATAATACAAATTAGTAGTTCTGTCCTTTTTTTTTATCAAGAGTGGAGAGTTACAGGTATAAGTATATTTTTCAATACAATAGAATACTTAATGCTAGGACATAGATATCAATATTTTATATATATAAACAGATATATTTATAAAACATCATGAAATACCCTGCGAAGCGGGAGGGTAACGGCTAGTCTTATATATAAGCCAATATAAGACAAAAAGTGTGAAAAAACTAAAAAAAATTGTTAATGTACTTTATGTACGTTATGGAACAGTACGTAATGTACATTAACTTTTACGAAAAAAAATTCATATCAAGCATTATATCTGCTGAATATTATTTTTTTAAAAAAAGAGTTGAATAACAGTTTTTAAAAAATGATACTATCTTTTGTAAGGTATGTATACGACGTAACTTTTCAAACATACAAAGATCAAAAAATATTATTACTTAAGTATTATTGCATAAATTTTCATTAAATTTGTAAATTTTTTATGCATGAACCTACAAACATTGCCAAATGATAAAGAAATTGTAAAATTAAAATTTTAGGTATTCCTCTAACAATCAAACTGAAGGGAATTTTAATGAATTGCAATCAGAAATTTTTTTTTAAAATTTTCACAGTAAAAATCAGGTTGTTTTGTAATTATTAAAAATTTCTATGAAAACATTAATTTACAGGCAGAAAATTTGCAAGTTTATAGAAGAGAGTAGCTGAGTATTTGTATTGAGTTATGAAATAAGAAACAGTACGCGTCAGCACCATAGCTTAGAACAGAGGATCTCAAACTTGTCATGTTTTTCGACCTGGGCCCTTGCATACTTAATATTGAATTTTTGCAAATTCATGAACTTCAAATGTGTTTTGGACAGTTGGTATGCTGTGGTAGTTCGCTGCTATTTTAAAAACACATTTACTTTTCTATCTGTAGTGAAGTGTTGTGTGAAAAACTAAAAAAATACATGTTAATTTTAAACATTTATTAGATAAAAGTTAAAATTTAGTACCTGTTACACAGAATAAGAGAGTAAAAACAAATGCTTTTATGTCGCTTTAGTTACAAATTTATAATACTTAGCATAGATTTAGTTAGGTTTTACCTTAAACCTCCTCGTTTTGTAACGTCAGTCTATTTTTTTTTTTTTTTCATAAAAAGAAACAAATTAAGAAAAATTTTTATCTTTCAAATTAACAAAATGATGCAAAAAGCAACTTTTTATTTATCTCTATAAAACCCAGATAAATCTTACCCTTAATTGGGCAGAATTTGATTTATCTATTTCTGATGTACAATTTCAATTTCCAAATAATCAAAAAAAGTACTAATAAATATAGCTTTTTCATTAAATGTTTATAATTATTATGTACCTGAGATGTTTTCAATATTTCAATTGCTTATAACAAATGCTTTTTAGTAATTTGTATTAATATTGGTTTAATTTACTTGAATATTTTGAATCAGCAGAAAGAAGGAAAAATTCCACACTAAATTCTGAAAAATAAATTTTCTGAAAAAAAAACATTGTTTCTAAATTTTCAGTTAAATTAGCATCTTTACCTGAATCTTTATTTAGTAGCAAATGACATAAATGGGCTTTCGACTTTCAAATAATAAATTGAGAGAAAATCATATGATGCATTTTGTAAATGAAATGAAAATTAAATTTTTTTTTCTATTCAGTGCAATAAAATTTTTTTTAGAAACATGTTCTCAAAAAAATTAACGGATACTAAAAATGTTAATAAAAAGGACATTGATGGATTAAATTAAAAAAGTTGGATTGACAATAAAATTTTAAAACATTGCAAAGATTTAGAACAAAAATTTTCGAATACTAAAAATGTTAATGAGAAGGACATTGATGGATTAAATTTTTTCGAAGAAATAAAATCTTTGCGACGTTTTACCAAAGAGGATATGTCACCTATAGATGTTTTAAATTATATTTATGAAAACAATCCTATCAATACATTTCCAAATATTGCAATAGTTTTACGGATTTCTTTAACCTTGCCAGTTTCGGTGGCTACTGGAGAACTTAATGTTAATGTACTTAATGAACTTAAGTTTTTCAAAACTTAAAATTATAAAAAACTGCATGCGATCTACTATGGCGCAGGAGAGATTATCGGACTTGTCAATTATATCCATAGCGAGCGAAATTTTGGATAAATTAAATATAAAGGAATTGATACGAGCATTTGTAGCGGCTAAAGCTAGGAGAATAAATATTTGAATATATTTTCTAATTTTTATATTTTACTTTAAAAATTTTATATAATTTTTGCTTTGTTTTTAAAATTTACGAAATAATAATTTTAAAAAAAGCAATAAGACAAACGTGTTTTAATATTATAATTTTAAAGCTTTTCAGTTCGAAAGTCAAATTTCGAATACTATAAATGAGTATTTCACATTTTATTTGTAGCACTTTATAAGAGTGCAACAGAACCCCATAAAGGGGCGCCGAATTTCAACTTGAACAAAGGCGCCTAATACCCACACGGTGGCTGTGGTAATGACTTCTTCTAATTCCTTAACTTTACCCCGTTAAATTATTTCCTAGTTCTTTCGCACAAGACCGTTATAATCTTAATCTAGTTGCTCGCGAGCATAATCTTAATCATAATCTAATTGCTCGCGAGCATAATCTTAATCATAATCTAATTGCTCGCGCGCATTTGCATCCAGTCACGACTCCAGTTACAAAAGAGTTGTACGACCTTCAACGCCAGTCTTAAAACTCGGAGCAGACGGTTACGCGCTCTCTTCTCTCTCGTCTCCTGTTCGCATCATGTAGTCGACTGCAGCTTGTGTGTGTGTATTGCGTCGTCCTTGTATTTATGTGTTCAAGATACGCAGTAAAAAGTTTAACTAACCTCAAGACTGCCTCGTCAATCCCAGCAAAATGCAACATCAATCAAATATAAAGAATCATATTTCAACGGCCAGTATCGTCATATTACATAAGTCGGCAGGATATTTACGTGCGCGGGAAAGAAATCACTTGCCACGCCCTGAAAGTATTACCAAAATGACTGAATAATAGTGTAATAGTTCCGTGTTCCAAATGCAACGTTGAAAGGTGCAACACCAACAGAAGAAAGTGTGAACAAGAAATTTATATCATCAGCAAACATATGTTTAAGAAAAATTATTCTACAATTTGATCCTTAGTTCTGTCTTCCAATTAAAAAGAAAAAAAATCTGTGGATTTGCCCATTTATCGTAAGATGTGAAAAAGTGTTCCATTCATCAAAAAAGGGAAATTTCCCGTCTGTGTGCCCAACGCTTTTCATAATATGTGTACGAATCACCATCAGTAGATCGATCAGTTTTTCGTTTTACTTTTTCAAATTTTAAGATAATTAATACTGAATATTTTGTATTGATTTATTTCACTTTAAATTTATTTTAATTATTATTTATATGGCATATTTTTAATAGTATTGCAATGCTTGTTTTAAGTTTGATAAAACAATATTTATTTAAGTAAGAAATATAAGTTTTTTTTTACGTATGATATTTGAATATTAATTATTAGTAACTGCAAATATTTTAATTTGTATTGATGTTTCAATTTTATATTTTTGGTCTATTTTATTTTGTACTTCAAAAATATTTAAGAATTATTTAAAATTTTAATTTCTATAAGATTCTCAGATCTGGTTTAATAATGGCAAATAATGATCAAACCAATTTAGCTGTAAATAGTAATACTAATCAAATTCCCAGTGAACCATTTTAATTGCATTTGACCCCGAAAATGGAATGAGAATAGAAGCGTGGTTAGAGTATTATAATAATGCATGCAAAATTAGTAATAAAGACAATGATTGGAAAATTCTTAATATCTCTAAATACCTTAAAGGTTTTGCTCTAACCCATTATGTTAATTCTTTCCTTAATATTTCTAATTTTGATGATATGTGTAATATCCTTGTTGAAAATTTCTTAAAACCTAACATAGTAAATGTATCAGATTTCTCTCAACACCAGCTAAGAAATAATTTAGAGCAATATTTTCACCAGAAACTAAATTGCGGTAGACAATTAGGTCTATCTCCCCAACTCATTTTGGAAGGACTCACTGATGGAAAATGTCCACCAATATTAAACAATTAATGACCATTAACACTCCCACCTCACCTACAGAATGGCTCATGGTAGCTACCCACCTAATGAAAACACAAGCAACTAACAAAAAAAATAACAAAAAATGCTTTCAGACCTCAAAATATTTCTTTTAGACCTAATTCTCAAAAATTTAACAGAACGCGTCCCAAACATCTCCCAAATCATCAAGCTCACAATTTTGTCAATCGAGGATTTAGACCCAACCACCACACACATTTTCAAAATGGAATGCCACCAACACCATGTAGCCTTTGTACTCGACAAGGCCTTCTCAATGCTTACCATTGGAAGCAGCAATGTCCTTTTAATCAAACCGAATTAAGACAAACCTCATTTACTTGTGACTCATCGTTGGCTACTAACACTGCTTCTCAGAGCTCTGGGAACCCTGTTAGTACTCAACAAATCCCAAACCAGGGACAACACCTCTCTACTGAGACCCCTGGCACAGCATATTGACAATTACAAGTGTCCGGACACATCTCACCATTGCCAAGCCTAGCTAACTTGGACAGTTTACCTTTTACAGGTAAAAATAATGTAAATATTGTTATTGACACTGGATCCACTTCATCTTTAATTTCTGCAGATATTGTAAATAAACTTAAATTAACAAAACAAAGAACTAGGCCTATACTTATTAACCAAGCCCATGGCAATTTTCAATTAAACCAACTATGCAAAAATTTTCTAAAAATAGGAAAATTGAACGAAATGTAAATCTATATGTTTTTAATAGTAGTCTACCTTATAATATTCTAGGACTACCAGAGTGTAGCCAATACAAATTTATAATTAGTTGTGAATATAAACAATTGTTACAAAATGGACAAATTACTGTAAATAATTCTAGGAAAATTAACAAAAAAATGTCTTTACAAATACAGGAAAATGTAAACAAACCTAAATCTAATCAGAAAGATTTAGTCAAAAACTCAGAGGAAGTTTTTTCAGCTCTGTTTATTAAAGAACTATCTCCTAACCTGGTGCAACTTATTTCAGAATACTCCCATGTTTTTTCAAAAAATAAATATGATGTTGGTAAAATAAGAATGAAACCCACTAGAATTAATTTAAAATCAGAACTCCCAATTTCTCAGAGAGCATACAGAACATCAGCTACTTCAGAAGCTGAGATTAATAAACAATTTCAAAATTTACTAGCTGCAGGTTTAATTAAGGAATCAACTAGTTGTTATTCTTCCCCTGTTACTTTGGCTTATAAAAGAGATTAAAAAAAAAAACAAGACTATGCATTGACTACAGAAAACTGAATGCAATTTGTAAAACAGATGCAGAACCCTTACTTCGAATAGACTCTCTGCTATATAGATAAATTAAATAATGTTAATTACGGCCCCCTAAAAATGTTAAACAACTTCAAAGTTTTCTTGGTTCTGTAAATGTTTATAACAAGTTCATTGATTCATATGCTCAAATTAGAAAACCTTTAAATCAACTCTTAAAGAAAGATAAACAATGGACTTGGACTACTGAATGTCAATCAGCTTTTGAATTGTTAAAATATAAATTAGCAACTAAACCTGTATTACAATTATATGATCCTAAATTACCTCTTCATGTGTTCTGTGATGCTTCTCAAAGTGCAATTGGTGCAGTTTTAAAACAGCCAGATAATTCTGGTACTCTTCACCCAATATCTTATCATTCTAGAACTTTACGTGTTATAAAAAAAATTATTGTATCACAGAATTGGAATGTTTGGCCATAGTAGATGCTCTTGATAAGTTTTATTATTATTTATATGGTAAAAAATTCATTATCCACACTGATCATGCTGCTCTTGTTTGGCTTAAAAATGTGAAAAATTTAAGGGGTAGGTTATTTCGTTGGTCTTTAAAATCAAGCATGTTTGATTATGAAGTAAAATATTTAAAAGGGACTAATAATGTTGAAGCTGACATGTTGTCGAGACATCCTATTGCTCAATATATCCAGCACTCTGTACATTTACTTGAATTAGATGAGATAAAAACATATCAAAATTTAGACAATGTAAATGGTCCTAAATATAAGAAAGTTGATGATGTCATTGTCCTTAAAAAGAAAAATCTGTTTAAAATTGTTGTACCTTTTTCATTAAGAAGAAAAATTTTGCAAAATGCTCATGAACAATTTGGACACCCAGACACTCAAAAAATGATAAATTTAATTACTCCTCAATATTACTGGCCTCATAATAACTTAGATATTTCAAAATTTGTTAAGCATTGTGATGTATGTCAATTAAATAAAAAGAAAGGGCAAAACAGATTTGGCCTTTTACAAGCTGTACCTCCCACAGATCAACTCTTTGAGTTACTTACCAATATTGACCCAAGAAGAGCACTTGGATCAATTGTATATTTATTGAGAATTAGGATCATGAAACCAAATATGGCTTTATGTATAGACATTTGATTCTGTGGAATGTTGTTGCGATATACAGTCAAAAACTGGAACTGTTCCTGCTCAGCTTTTCTTTGAAAAACTTCGAAGTAATTTAATATTTTGCTCAAGTATAATTTAAGAAACTGAAAAGTTTCTTTAAATTTAGGATTTTCCTGGTAAACTAATGATATAATTAGTTAATTATCTTACTTATAAGTAGTAGAAACTGTTATTTTTATTAGAATGGAACTCCGTTCATTCATGATAAACTTTGGTAACTCGTTGATGTTTAATAATTATTTTAATCTTTAATAATATATTTTGGTGGCAAGCTTCTCAATGATATGGGCCACAAGAAAATGTCACAAGAAATGGCCATGTTGTATTACAATTCCATTGTCTACCAAGCGTAAATTAGATTTGAACTTTTGTAAACGATTTCGTGACATGTTATTTTTTCCCAGGGTAATGCCAAGGTCTCAAGCATCTGACTAGTAATCATATTCACAGGTGTTTGAATGATACCCAGTTACAAGCAAAATTTCGATAAAAACATCTATTTTGTTTGCAGTGGTCAAGAAATCGTGTTCATTTTATACATCTTTTGCATATCGCGCTGTTTCTTTTACAATGAGATCATAAACCTCTCTGGAATAAAATTTCTCAAAATGCTCTGATGTAGTTTTACTTTCAATGCAGTTTCCGTATGCTTGAGAAAGTCATTTTCAATTGATTAAGCCCTCGGTTCTGATTTTGTATATTGTGGATCTTTTTTTAGTTTTAAACCGAACCTCGCTCGGGCACTTGAAATGGTACTTCCCTGATTTGCCCGTATTTTTTGCTCGTTTCGTGTGCAATACCTCTAATAGATGTCTCTAATAGTCGAGTAAAGTTAGGATTACGAAAAAAAATGCCTAACCTAGTTTCGAGGTTAGGTTTTACTTCTTTCCGTTAGACTAGATCAAAGCTACTTTGAAGATCAGGGCGTGACAGCGTTTTGATGACGTCACGAAAGGAAGGAATGCTTTAATACGCGCACTCGCTCTGTGAGGAATATAAAGCTTACGACATTTATTTCTTTTCAGGTCTTAGATTAATATTTCCACATTTTATTGATTATTTTTTTAGTTCTCACTTAGAAAATTTTCTGATGAAAGTTATGTTAGAATGATGTCTAATATTTTGCCGGGAAAAGGGACAAATATCATTCATGAAAAGCTCATATAAGTATAAGAAAAATCTAAGAAAAAACTGACTCAATGTAACAAAACATCAATCAGATAAAAAATTTTAAAAAAAGAAACTTTACTTTCAAAATTTTTTTGAAATGTGCAGTATTAGAGGCATGTTAACAAAAAATCACGTGAATTCACAAACATTTTGCTGGAGTTCCTTTTTCCTGAGAAATGACACTTTTTATTCTCATAGAATCAATGAATCATAAGAAAAGAAAGAATTATTTTTAAAAATGCATGCAAAAATATATACAAATATAGAAATAACAAACAGTTTTAGACACCACAGTAATTATAAAGCAAAAATAGGTCCTGCATTATATATTAAAAATATTTTCAATTAAAATAATTTATTCATTCAATATTCTATTATAAAATAATTTCAATCAAATAAAATATAAAAAGAAACATTTACTTGTAAAGAAATTTTCAAAAGTAAAGCATTAGAGGCATATTAAAAAACTTATTCAAAAATATATACAAATATAGAAATGACACACACAGTTTTATACACCATAGTAATTATATAGCAAATATAGATTCTATATTATACACTAAATATATATATATACATTAGTAAATACACGTACCTATAAATAATCGGCAAAATACTTTTCATGAACTATATTATTAATGAGGCGACATACTTACTAGGTTCTAATTTTGAATATTTTGTATTTGTGATGATATTATTTAAATTATTAATACATTCTTTTTATACTTCGGACAGAGATTCAGCGCATGTGCAGAAGCATGCGTAATGCTTTTTGTTAAAGCTCTTTTTTTTTTAAATTTCACTCCTCACATAATATTTCCATATCGTTGATTTTATATGAAAATCGATTCTTAAGGAGTAAACTCAGAAAATGCAACTATTATTTGATCATAAACTGGATGTCTTCGAACTTTTGCCTCAAATTTAAATTTTTGAAAATTAAAAAAAAATAGATTCGATATAATAGTTAAATAAATCTGTCAGAAACGTGAACTAGTTCCAGAAGCAATTTGATTCATTAAAAGTTATATTTCTGTTTCTAGAAGTATTGCATTGTTTCTTTAAAATCCTTATACAAGCAGAAAATTAATTTTTATTTAAAAAAATTTAGTCCTTCCTTAATAATTCATTAGAAATATCTAAGAAACATTATAATGAATAACAGATTTTTCATAGTAAATGTTTCAAAACAATGTAAGAAGTATTTTTTTACATGTTATGTAACATGAAGAAAAAAACCTTTTGACTAAAATAACAATCATTAGGCCCAGGTGTGTAAGTAGTTTTTCATCAATTGTTTAAATAGAAACACATCCATCCAGATGGAAATAAAGAAAATACATTGCAATACATCGCACAAATTAAGCTCGTTTTTTGCTCCTTTCAACTGGTTTTACACTCTCCTATCACAAAAGAAAACAAATATTATAGTTTTTAAGTTAATGTTTAGCCCTAAGAAGAATGTAAAAACAACTAAAACAGTAGATTTCTACATTTACAAAACATTTAAAATGCACAAGTTTTTAACCAACTGTAAAGAGTTTTTAGAGAAGTTTTCAGCACCCATTTAGAAGAAAAAATAACATCCTGAGAACCAGTAGAATCAATCTACCCAATTTACTTAGCGTGCAGCATTTTATTTTCAATGCCGTTTTTCAATATGATTCACTGTTAACAAGAAAAATAAAACAGACCGGAATCATATTTTTGAAATATTTATTCTGGAAATTGTACACATACATATAATGCATTGAAAAATAAACAAGAATATGAAACGAACCCCTAATTCCCTTCTACCCTGTGACCCAACTAAAGGTGAAGAAGGAAATAAAGGATCATACGACATGATAAATTCCAATTATTTTATTTATCACTTCAATCGACTCAAACACAAATCAATTCAACACTATAAGTAGGATAATTCAGTCAAGCAACAGAGGGAAGAGACGAGATTCGCTTTTGGGGAAAATACCTATAATAACCACTTTATATATATATATATATATATATATATTATATATATAATAATGCAATTCTCTTCCTTAATATTACTTTACACAGAAGATAATTACTTAATGTCCACCTAACGACTTTAAAACTTTAAACATCAATGTAATAGGAAGGTGACAGTACCCGAACTTAAGCAGTCTTCTAGTTAATCCAACTTATCTTTAACACTTCTTGACTATAATCTTTTACAAGGACTTTTAAACCAATTCTGGTAATCTTCACTTTGTAACTATCTTGTCACGCCTTAATAAATAAACTTCTAAATTTCTGTTTATCTATTCTATTCACTTCCAATTCAAAAGCTTCGATAAGTTATATAATGAATTAATTTAACTTAGGATTACTGGAGAAAGGTAAAATAGGCGGAAAATTTGAATCGGTACGCTACTCGTTTGCGGAGATCAGGCGGCCAGTCTTATGTTATCGTCAAAACTATAAGAAATTTTAACAATTTGGCAGAAAAACAAGTAGTGCACAGAAGTCAAATATACACTGGTGTCCGAAGGTTAAGCATAATTGATAATTATGTGAATAAAGAAGGAACTGTAAACCAGAATGGTGGGAAATGTGATATGCGAGTGTAAAATGGTTATAAAATAAGGAACCAAATAAAAAAAATGATAATAATTTTATTATCCAAAGTAGCAGTTTGAAAGAAAACTGACCATAGCAAGGATTCAAACTTTAAAGAAAAAATGAAAGAAAACATTAAATAAAATACTGATGCTGCAGTTTAATAAGGCGTGCGGTCACCTCTGACAGCCAGGCACGCTGCACAGCGATTTACCATACTTGCTATGAGATAATGAATGAGTTGTGTGCTGAAACGGTTCCAAGCTTATTGGAGAGCTCTCTTCAGTTCTGTAACGGAGCTTGATGGGTGCGAAAAGGCTGCAATTTGTCTCCCGAGCATAACCCATACATGCTTGATGATTTAAATCAAGGGAGTTCGCAGGCCACGACATGCACTGGATATTTTCGGTTTCAAGGAAGTCATCAATCAGCACCGGTCGGTGACATGGCGCATTATCATCCATGAATATGATGTCAGGACCGACAGCACCACCAAACAAGCGAACATAAGGCTCAAGAACTTCGCCTCTGTATCTTTGAGCAGTCACAGACCCCGAGTCAAAGAAATGGAGGTCAGTAGATAAGAAATGCCGATTCTGTGGTAAAAGGAGAGGCAGGAGGTCGTTGGCGGGGTAGGAGATCGCAGGCGCGGCTGAGTTGAGTTGTTTTCCTCCTGCTTCTGAGTTTATGGTGGAGCTGAGTTGTGTGAGGATATTGTTTAAAAAATATCGTATTAAGATTTTATAAGTTTAACACAGTATTTTGTTCTTCATTTTTTTGTTTATATAAATCTGAATAAAAGGATATTTTATATACTTAATTTGAGTTAAATTTATTTTTGTTAGTTTAATTTATGTTGAAATACTTTCTTTTTAAAAATTAATGTGGGTATATTTTTTAAAACAAATTATCCAAGAATGTTTAAAGGTAAATGATATTTTAAATACATTTCATACAAAAGTAAGAAAAAAAATACTGCATAAATATTTTTTATAAATTTTACACAGTATTTTGTTCCTATAAATCTGAATAAAATAGTTTTTTTATATGCTTAATTTGAGTTAATTTTATTTTTGTTAGTTTAATTTAAGTTGAAATATTTTCATTTAAAAATAAATATAAATATTTTTTTAAAGAAATTATCTAAGTATGTTTAAGCACGAATGATATTTTAGTTATATTTTGTATAAAAGTAAGGAAAAATTTATGCTCATGTTTTTAAACATAAACCCTTTGCCTTTCGCAAAAAGTATAAATTGAAAATTTATTAACAGTAAAAGTCATTCAATCATATCCTTGTCGTCGGTAACAATGTATCAAGATTTAGCAGCGTTTTACGAAAATCCCGAAGTTCCAAGTACCTTCGGGGAGGGGGGGGTGAAGGCATTACATCGCTCTTTAAAAGGGAAATATAGTAAAAAAGATGTAAAAAAATGGTTATCATAGAAAGATGCTTACACTCTTCATGAACCTGTTCGGCATAAGTTTCAGCGGAATCGAGTATTTGTAAGGGATATCGATCGTCAGTTTCAAGCGGATTTAGCTGATATGCAATCTTTAGCAGAATTTAATAATGGTTATAAGTATTTGTTAACTTGCATTGATTTATTTTCAAAATTTGCTTGGGCAGTTCCTCTGAAAGATAAATTTGGAAAAAGTGTAAAGTTTGCGCTAGAAATTATTTTTAAAGAAAGGAAGCCTAAAGTGTTGCAAACAGATACCGGTAAGGAGTTCTTAAATAAAATAGTTCAAAATTATTTGAAAAATATGAGCAAAATTTTTTTTCTACAAATAACGAAACTAAAGCTCGCGTAGTTGAAAGGTTTAATTGGACTTTAAAAACAAAAATGTGGAAATATTTCACTGAATTTAATACTAAAAATTACATCGACGTCATTGATAAATTAATGCAGTTATAATCACCGTTCAATTAAAATGGAGCCGGCTTCTGTAAGTAGGCATAGCAGGAAGCAAGTATTAAATAATTTATATGGTGATCTAAGAAATGAGAAACTTAAAGCCCCTAAATTTAAAATTGGTGATGTTGTGCGCATTAATAAGCAAAAACTTCTCTTTGAAAAAGGATATGAACAAAACTGGAGTAGAGAACTTTTCACAGTTTGTGAAATCGGGCAAAGAATTCCAATCGTTTATAGATTAAGAGATTTACAAGGTGAAGAGATTAAAGGTGCTTATTACTGATATAATTCTTTATGGTAAACTAAGACAAAGTTTGGCAGTGAAATTTTATGTCGTGGAGGCATAGTAAGAAAGCAGTTTCTCTAAACATATATTTTATTCTTTAAATAAGCCAAGTGAATCTGCTCGCCACTGGAGCAATTAAAACATTAATTTTAAAAAAATATAATTATCAAAAAAAATAATGTAACCAGACTTTGGTTAACTGATTCGAACCACTCCTTCAATTTTCTAACTTCTAATGAAATCGAAACATCTTAAAAAAAATACTAAGCAACAAACCAGTTGCACATATCCAATATGCCTTCAGTTGAAGAGCCCAATCATTTCGTCTGAAACCAACGATCATCTCTTGACCAACATCGGTCTCCCTAAATACACGTGCTAAGTTAGTTTAATCTAAATTGCAGCTGTTGCCAACTACAAAACTCTAAACTCACAAAAAGGTCGGGTTCGAATCAGTTTATCCACCCGAGATCATGGCGCGTAGTGGTTGGAAAAACTCAAGAACACTACAAAAAATTCGGATCCCAAAATAATTTTTTTTAAAAAATGTCTAACAATCGGACCCCTTTTTCCAACCCCGCACCATTATCTCTTACAAATCAGTAATATAATTTCAAACACGAAACATGTATATAAATCTTGTTCTTCATAAAATAAAATATACTCTGTTTTTTGGAAAAAGCTCTATTATCTTAGAAAATATTATAAAGAGTTTCAAATCTCGAACATTAACAATACGTTAAATAACTAATTGCATTTTTATAAAAAAGTTTTCCGAGCAATTATAAGAAAAAAAATATAGTGATATATTTTCAAATAAATTTACTCAACATTTATCAAAAGTAAAAATGTTTTCATTCCACTTAAGATTGTTAATAACGTTATACATTAATTTTATAGCAAAGATTCACGCACATTTTTTTCCCTTCGTTATTCAATTTTATGCGAACGCGAGGAAAATATGAAGAAATACTTTTCAAATTATACTATGTAGATTTTATACAGAACTTTTTTGATTGAATTCCTTTGCATTTCTTTGTAATTGCAAGCTTATTTCGAATAATATTTGTTTAAAATTATTTTATGATGGATCTGATTTTAAATGTGATATCAATATATTTAAAATTTTTATAATGTGTAAGAAATTTTTTATCTTCAATCATTTTGTTGAATAATTAAATGATGAAGAAAATACTGATATTTTCAGTACAAATATAAATCTGTGTTTAACAACTAACACATATAGAATGACAGAAGTATTTATGGAAGATTTCGCGGCACAGTCTTTCAAGATCGCCTTGATTCTACGCTCAAGCTTTTACACAACATTCTTCTCATTGTGTCAAACTTACAAAATTGCTTTTTCTAAAACCTTTGCATGAAGACCACTTCCTCGAAACAAATGGATCCTTACGTATCCCAAAATCAGGGATAGGCAGCAAATAATTCATTGCTGAAAGATAACCAATTAACTGAACTGCTTCCACAGCTGTATCTTGAAAGTTCAACCTACTTTTATGAATTTGGCGATTTAGTTTTGAGTTTGACGAGTAAAAATATTAAACTATTATATCTCATTTGGAATAATCCAATTATTATTAATCGTACATTGCTGCAATGAAAATAACATCAATTAACTAAACATATATACGTAAAAATAAATATATTATTTTAATCCTCGAAACGATTCGTTAATGTTTGCATTTTGCGCTTATAATTGCCTCAAGCTTTTTTCTTTTCTTCCCGAAGATTATTAAGAGCGTATGTAAATTAACAGTATTTAAAATTGAATGATTAGGTCTTGATGCAACACAGATTTCTAATTTCATGGTATTCAATGGTTGTTTTATGCATTGTTTTTTATATTATTGAGCATAATTAATAAATATCTTTTTATACATTGATAATTGAAGAATTTAATTTAATGATTAGGAAGTCAAAAGTACCGAGAAACCTCGGATATTTATCTAAAAAATTCTAACAAATAAGGTGTTATTTGAATTTCTTTTTATAATCAATAGACAAGCCTTTTTTTGAAAATCATTTCCAGCTTTTTAAAATTGTTTTTTAAATCCCATCAGCATTTATTTAAAAATGTAGAACTCTTTCAAATATGTGATTGTTGCGATCGTTCCTTAGTTTCTATCAATTTACTATAAAGCAAATTTTGTCTTGTTACACGCATTTGAGTTAGCTTTATATTTCGTTACACGCGTTTCATTACCGAAATCAATATATAAATGCAATTCTTTCAGACATCTCACAATAATTTAAATATATCTTTAGAATAATAAACTATATTATAGTGATTCTTTTACAGAGCAGCAATATCTTAAATCTCAAATAAAATTCGTCCAAAATCAATAGTTATACGGAATTTCACCATTCTACTATAATGAAATATTAGTATAATTATAAAATTATGTGTTGAGATTGTCAAAAAGATAATCAAACAACAAAACTCTTAATGCAAGTTTGAAAAAGAAATAATTGTAATTAAGACAGAGACATTAACTAACCTTTTTTACACGGTTCAATAAAAAGGCATTTTTCTGCTTTAATACGGGTGATTTAATCCATTGATTTAAGATCGCTATTTGTTATGTAGAAGGCTCAATTCCTCAATTAAATGCAAGTTTTATACATTTCCCAGTTTTCGAAACTTAACTCATCTGGAAAATTATTTCTTAAACAGTGATAAAAAAAAAGTATTTCCAACCTTAAGAATTCCAAAAAATCTAATTTTTGTTCAAGTTGAGTGCCACGTATCAAAACCAAGATATAAATATTTTTTTGTTTGGGTTAAAAACTCTTTGGATTCTAATACTGCGATTAAAGAAAACGAATTCGAGGAATCTCGCCATAACAAACGCACTCACTATGACAAGTATCGAAGAAATAATTGATTTCTATAATTTCTAGTACATTTTAAAATGAAAATTTTTATCCTTTTTAAAAATATAAATCAATAAACATTCTTAATTTTATTTTATAAAACAGCTGTTTTCTTAAAAAAATGTATTTTGTATTAAATATGTATTTCAATATAAACCATTGTTAAAAATTACATACTTTATTGAACTTGTATAGTTGATTCTTCTTAATTTTTAAAATGTTTTCCAATTTAAGAAAAACTCGTTATTTCTTGTTGTACGATTTTGGCATAAGATGGAATACGCCACTTTTTTCATAACTCAAACCACATTTTTTTGAACGATTTTGGTTTGTACCGACAGTAAAGTTACGTGTAACGAACATTGATGCTAGTCTTAAAAAAGCAGATAGTAGAAAGAAAGTGCTATTTTAACTAAAAAATATATTAACAAATTTTCTCTTAATACATAATACTTACCTATTAGTTTGTAAAAATTTTTGATGCTTTGGAAAGTCTTTCACAACTGTGATGCAGTAGTAATATACATAATGTCACCACAGCTGGAAATCCCATCTAGCATTTATTTCATAAAATCAAAAAGTCGTTCAAGAATTTCTGATGAGCAAACATATTTACACCATTCATCTGGTTTGATATACAGAACAAATGATAAGCAACCTGAAAAGTCATAAATATTTAAGGCAGGGGTGGACAACCCGCGGCATGGCAAAGTTGTAACAGTGGCACGCGAAGATTTACTGAAAAATTTAAGAAAATGGAAAATACAACAATAAAAAACCTTTTTTTACCGTTTTATTGAAATGAGATTATATAAATAAATAAAATCCTCAAAATTTATTTTAAACACACTTAATTGACTTACCATAAAAAACTGTCTCATGTAGAGAACACACTATTGTGTGCTCTGATTTTCGAAACGATCTCACTTTATTTTGTTATTTTAGGGATTGTGTTACAAATATCCAGAAGAAAACAATGAACTGCCCTATTTTAGATTATCCTACTGATATTACAGGACATCTAAATAATTTAAGTTTAAGATTAGAAACAGGAAAAATATTTATTTTGACCCTAGTTGGTCATGTATGTTTTTGTGTGAATAAATTTTTACTTTTTTTGTCTCTATTTTGAGTAAAAAGTTTAAAACATTTCATATTATTGCAGGAACTATTTACGAAATTTAAAAATGCTCCCAGCTATATAATGTATTTAAAAATTTAATATTTATTTTGCATGATTAATTCAGTTCTAGGTTTAATGATTTTCCGAGATGATAAAAAAAAGCACTCATCTGTTCACAAATCTCTTTTTAATTTCTCTAGAAGATGCTATTTGATACACACATCATATCCAAATCGAAATTATTGACCTACCACACTATACTACACAGAAATTCAAATGTGAAGAATATTTTTCAACTTAGAGTTATCTGAACTATATTGAGTATTAAATATTTGTACCAACACGTGTTTGTGAATAAATATTTCTATAACGAACCTACTATTAAAACAAAAATTTCTCACAATCAACTGACATAGACCTAAAAGAATCTAACTTTGTAACATCTTCAAGAACTAATTCTAATATTGATGACTTGATAAAAAAAAATTAAGAGCTTATTAAACAGTAACTGACTGTTTAATAAAACTTGTACTTTTGCTTTATTATATTATTTTTAAATTTCCACTACTGGAGACTTGTATAAGAAATGTTCCATTTGCTTAAAAATCCCATAACGAACCTATAAAAAAAATTCTTTTAACATCTTTATTTGTTGGAAAAATTGAAAGTAGCACTATTTTCCACAGCATGGCCACCCCTGATTTAAAGCATGTATAAAACAAGTAAATAACTATAGCATATCAAACGCTGATTCATCACTAGAAGCAAAAATAGCGCATCTTCATAAGTGTTTCTATGCAACAAAAAAGGACACACAATTGCATTTTACTGTTACTTTCATCACTTTCCACGTCACCCATGAGGTATGGTGTATGGACGTATTACCCCTTATTCCAAATAGGAAAGGCGGGTTCCCCAGGAGGTCTATATTCCTTTATACTCAACAATACACAAATGGAATCAAAATTACAAATAATGATCATTTTATATATAATTAAAATATATTACCTGATGTATGATTTTGCTTGCATTGCAAACAAGCATTAATGTCATTGGATCTAATATATTTAACATTATTTAAACACTCACCTGTAATAGAGTTATACATGAATTTTCTATATACATTTGTATCAAAAGTATCAACAACGCTCTTTTTGTCTATTATTCTCTTTGGGAAGTATGATATGAAAACACCACAATTCATATTATCAGTCTGTTTCACATGAACAGGATAAGAAACAGGCCAGTCATAATCTTCACAAATTAAAATATTTAATTTTTTCCTCCATAAATCTATCAGATTAACGTACTTACTTTCAGCTCCAAAACCTAAGGGATCATAAAAATTTAACTTCTTCAGACTTAAATTAGCAACCAATAAAACCCAATGACAAGAGACATTAATAGGGATGAAAAGGAATTCCGTGGCATTAAGTTTGCTGGGAGAGAAAAAGTTTCCAAGATTACCTCCACTTTCTAGAATTTGTGTATGGTAACATTTTGCCGCAAAACAATCTTTCCACTACATGATTTTTAAATGAAACGCATCAATTATACTATCGTAAAGCCATGCATTACGAAAATTTGTTTTTTTTTCGATAAATTACCTCATCTGATATATATGTATCCAAAGATTTTAACTCAAAAAAAACGTAGTTGAATGTCTTGTATGTATAAAACAACTTGACTACAATCAGGTACATAGCCTATTTCAGGCGTAAAAGATTCAGTCAGTTTTCTGCACTCACTTTTTGAATTTAGTATTACCGAACGGCTACAGCTTAAAAGGTCTGTTGTTTCTCTTTTGACAGGTAAGGAAGGATATTCTAAAGTTTTCCTTTTCACATTTTAAACTCTACTAGTGCGTTTAAATGTATATTGCTTACTTAAATGTTGTTGGGAAGGCAAATTGAGATCAGATGAATAATTTTCAAGTTTAATTTCTTTCCCCTCCTCTTTTACTGATTTACACATTGAAACCATTGTTTTTAAATGACTACTTAGATATGACGAAAGAGTTCTCATAACTACTTTATCTTGTATTAAACTATTTAATTTAACAAGTAAAAGTTCAGTCTCGCGGATTTTTCTTTCATCATCGAATGTTTCTTCAATAGAAGAATCAGTGCCACTTTCTACAAGGGTTACAGAAGGGATTGAACCAGGAATACATTCAACATCTTCGGTAATTTCATTATAACTATAATATTTTCAAAGGAAGGGATCTGTCGAACCATTAAGGAATGAATTTTATGAATATGTTTACAGAGTGCATGATATCAGAGCATTCAAGTAACAATGCATGACAAGATAAATCGCCTGTTTTATGCACCTACAATAGCACTGATCATTATCTGAACATGTTTCCGCAATCTTTTGACTTTGTAAATACATCGCCGTTTGTCTGCGATTTCAATAACCATGAAATTTGTTGACTTAACATAAATATCTCCATCAGGATCCTTAGACCATTGTTGTGGCGTTTATAGTATGTTGGAGGATAAACACTGGTGGGAGTGCCAGTTATAATTCTGTATTGATGAGATAAATATGTATCATTCTCTATTCTTAACAATGTATCGATTAAATTATCCACTCGGCGATTAATTTGCGTTTAAAATAACTGGTTTTTAATTTATTGTGAAAAGATTCACAATACATATTTGTATCAGTATAGGCATGTGGAAATTGACGATGTGACATACTCCATAAATCTGTTCTATTATAATAATAATAATCAAAATATTTAATAAAAGCAGGCTCTTTATTAACAAATGCAACCTAAAATTTTCCATCATTTGTTTAAACTTTAGTGAATTTGTTTCTTCTAAGAGCACTACCAAAGAACCATAATTTCATTTCTAATTTCTAAACAAAAACAAGATTATTTAATTGTTTTTCCACGCACGATGAAGGTGCCATTTGCAAAGCAAATGTTTAACACCTTCCCAAATACCTTTTTAAATGCAGGACCAGTTGTTCTATCATCATCAGTCATGATACAATTAATATTTAAATTGGGCACACTTTCTTTCAAACTGTCAAATAAACAATACATTGTTAACGCATCTAATTTACTTGTAATAAAATGAGCAACTGGGTAACCTATTCCATATTCATCTGGTACAATTAAATTTATAAATAGAAACCATACTCATTAGTTTTGTGTGGAGTCGATACATAATATTTTCGAACAGTTCTTAACCATGATTTCTTTTTTTCCGCTGTTTGTAAGCCATTGCAAAAAATTATTAGTAACATTTTTGAGCTAGTTGGTCCATAAACTGTATCTTGCCCTTGGGTTTATATAAAGAACACAATTATAAGTTTCTTTTGTAATTTGTTAACTATAATATCGACAGAGACAGCATTCTTTATGAGGCTGGGAAAGTGATTTTAAAGAATTAACATAGTATGATAAATTTTTGTTTGTTAAAAAGATTCCTTAATAGACATTTATCTCGATCATTTCTTATTTCCTATTACACTACATATTCTAATACTTTAATTTCTCAATACCATTGAAGGTTAGCTTAATGAATTCCTACAATTTTTAATTGGTTGAAATTTAATGTTAGGACACACATGATTGTGTTTTGAAAATATTTTACATTGATCCTTCATCATTGTCACAAACGATTATTCGCGCAGGCATCAGTTGGTGGAATTGAACCTTTGATATTTCTACGACTATTTTCTTTTACATGTCTCTGAAGTTTCATTTTTAGAAAATTGACACTGTAATAGGAATAAACATTAATTTCATTTCTTTTACTTCCAGTATGTTTTTGAAAGATGTAAAAGTTTTAGTTCCTTCGTGCTCTAACCATAATTGAAAACTTAACTTATCTGTAAAGCTTAATTCCTTTATAGTCATATCTATTCCATGAATCTCACTTCCGTGAGTTAGTGAATGCGTTAAATACCTAAATCTACATTACACTCAGGATGTGGACAAGGATAAGGCAAGATAAATCTGAACATATTTTTATATGTCTCTTTAATTGGATTCATATAAAAATTTTGGGGGCAGATACTACATTCAAATAATGATTTTTCCACCCCTTGATCCTCTATTTCTCACTTTTAATAATGTTATATCCTTCGCATACTTTAGGATTTGCAAAATGTGAAGAAAATAAGTATTTCTACAAAATATACAACATTTTAAATACCCTTCATTAACAGGTGCACCTCCAAAACAAATTGATCTTTTACTTACTATCATTAATAATTCAAATATTTAAATGAATCTCTATTATATATTTTTCTCTTTCATAACCGATTTTGCTACGAACTTCAGTCTTTAAAATATGTATTACTCATTAACGAAGTTTGGAATCTGATAATATTATAGAATCACTTACTCATATTTAAACAGATTATCATGGTGGTCATGTCTCTCGAAAAAAATTAACACTGACGAGATCGGTGAAATGGACATTCCACGGCAGAGCCAGAAAATAAAATTTATCTACAAATATGTTAGATACCTGGAAAATCTAAAAAACGTTTTAAAACTTACAGAAAATGAAAGTCTAAAAACAATCGAAGTCACTTAACAAAAACTAGGAAGGCCCTGGAAGTAAAAATTAAACATGCATAAAATCAAAGCATAAAATATAAAAAATAGCACAATAAAATAAACAAAATTATAATTACAAAATATATCAGAAAAATAAAAAAAAGTATTATAAATAAATTCAATATAGCAAAAATAAACCACTTAAATAAAAAATCAATAAAAAAATAAAATTAATACAAAATAAAAAATTTCAATTTTGTTATTTAAGAACCACACACTAATTAAAAAAGAATAAATAAAACAATTCAACACAATAAAAAACAATAATATAAAAATATTCAATATCGTAATAATAGTAACCGCTTGATAACGAATCAACCTCACGGAATGAGCGCTACAGCAAAATGATTTTTTAGTAGGATTAATTATGTTTAAGCCAGCGATGAA
>BMAO01006955.1:0-156865 GCA_019973975.1 Trichonephila clavata | reverse complement strand
TGCTTTAAAATTTCAGTATGCAACAACCTTGTGAAGAATTGGAATATAACTTCCCTTACCACTGGATATTATAATATATATATGTAATAAATTAATAGTTACATAAAATTTAATAGATCTTATTTATTTACATCTATTCATAAACTGAAGGTTTATTTCGAAACGCGTTCTTCATTTCATCCTTCTGTAAAAGATTAAACATTATTTACAGATTTATTAACATCTCTTTAAAAGGTTGAAACCTTGAATTTTTACTGTGAATCTTAGAAAGAATATCGCCAACAGCTTTTCCCATCTTCATAATAGGTTATTGTTCAACGAATTTGGCAGAAAATTTGTACATGCTCATAAAAGTTCTAAATAACAAAACAATTTAGAAAAAAAAAAAAATAAAGCAAAGAAGGGCCACTAACTACACACCTGATTTGTGAATCAAATGTAGGTTGATTATTCCATACCAGACGAAAGGAGGATAATTCGCCTATTCTAAAGAACAATGATATTATTCGGTAACCCTTAGGTCGAGAAGTTCCAGATTTTCCCGATTTGTTCCATGTTTGATGCAACACGGTGAAAATCGGTGAGTCATACCTGTGACGTAGTCGGTAGACATGGGAAACCCCCATCAGTAGCTTACCGTGGTTGTTACTTATTGAAAACATTCAAGAGGAAAATGAAACACACATAAATTGTTAAAAAAAACTTAAAAGTAGGCAAATGTACACATCATTAAAAAGCATAACGAAATATGATGAAAATAAAATGAATATAAACAAAAGATGGATCGTTCCTCACTCCAATTCAACAGATAGCGTCTTCTTCAGTAGAGCGTCGTTTATCAGAGCGTTTATTATCCGGAGCGTCAAATATCCAAACCAGTTTTTTTTTTGTCAACTACATGTACTGTATATGAATACGTTTTCGAACAGAAACGAAGAGAGTGTTGCCGCTTTTGTTAAAAAGATCAATATGAAAGAGCCTGCATGTTAGCCGAAGCGTGGGACTCGCCTGAAAGAAGCCCGAAGAATGCTGCAGCTGTGTCACATTTTGAACGCGAAAGACAATGACGACCACGGGAGGAGATTACCCTGACTTTGTACCACATCGACCCCAGATTTCAAGAATACGATGAAGAAGATCAGAAACCTGAATTGATGCGCACAATGATGACTATGATTTCAACTAAATGATGACTGAGATTATGACTCTCAGCAAGAAGAATCTGACCCTCGTGACGATGAATCAGATGAAGATGAGAACAACAACGAAGGCGGGTCCACAAATTCGACGTTTCTTAGAGACGGTGCTATGGAGTGGTACGAACAACAACCAGAGTGCGGTCCTACCAATGAGAATCAGGAGCAAAGCAACGAAAACGAAGGTGTACTAATGGCGCAGCGGAAAACGAAGGTGTCAATGGTATGCGAAAATGAAGGTGTGACGTACTGCGAAAAACGAGGTGTGATGGTACAGCAAAATAAAATTATTTTCACAAAAAGGTAAATTGTCAGACATTTTGCATCTACTTTGCTATTTCAAGCAGTTTCGCATGTGATGATTTTCAATATTCGTATAGTGTCCGGTATTATACTGCATGGATCGCAACGATTCTGTTATCAACAATCGCTATCCAGGAGTGTTTGGTCTCAATTGATCGTGATAAATCGAGTTCATTCTGATTATAGGAACAATTTTGAAAAGAGTGTAATATATATATAAAGGTTTTTGATTTTGAAAATATTAATTTTATTTCAATTCAAATTTAACCAAAAATCTCGAAACAAATTTTTGAAATGAAAATCTTGAAAATTAGTCAGATACAGCGAACCGATTTAACAACAATATGGACCGAACATTTTTCAAAATTGTAACCTAAACAAATACAAAATTTTTCTCTTACCTTTGAAATTTATATAAGCAACTGCACTCGAAAATATCTATAGCTAGAAATCACACTACTTCTTATTAACAGTTAAATAATACTATTAGTGAATTTTAACCATTAATTGAAATATAAAATATATCGAACAGTTTGAAATTCTTTTTGATTTCCGACTTGAAGGAGTTCTTTTTTCGACTTGGTGCAAAGAAGAAAATACTGCGTCATTTACATCCTGCTGCTTTAGGTACGTTTTTCACAGTTTCCAAGCAATGTGAAACATTAGAAAACGTAAAATGTTTATAAGCACTTTATTATCAATTTCTGCACCAGAATCGCTATTATTCGGCTCCGACAAATCAACAAATTCCTGAACTTCAGTAGCACAGATGGGCAGTCCGTTATTAAATGTAATGTATCAAAAATATCTTAAAATGTCAGGAGTGGGATGAAATAAGAAAGGAGTTTCCTGTCTTATTCAAAACTCATTACATGTTGCAATCATCTACACTTGTGAAGTCTAATAATGCTTTGTATCCTTTCCCGTCGAAATTGTCTACTTTTAAGACAAAACTTCTTTCTGTTCTGGTCAAAAAGGATATCATTTGAAAAAAAAAAAAAAAAATTCGTTTTTTTTTACACAAACTAGTAAAAAAAATCCCCCCCCCCACCAGTTGTTGAAATAATTCGTTAAATCGGGGTTTATATTTCGTTAAATAGGGATTTTTGCCTTCATTTTAATCAGGAAGAGAAAAATTCGTTAAAGCAGGGTCCGATTGTACTTTAAAAAAGAAATGGCTTATAATTAATTTTGCGCAGGATTAACCCCTGCTAGGGAACTGATTAACTGTTTATTAACGCCACACTCAGAAACAACACGAGGACTATTGTTAAGATTCTGAACTAGAGCTGTTAATGCATTTGGAGGACATATGAACAAACTCGGAACGTTTTTAGTTTTAATTTTGGTACCAAGACTAGTCTTTGCCATTCGGAATACTGTAATCTCATAAAAGTTCAGTTTATTGGTAAATTCTTCTAATTACAACTGAAGGCAAGATGAAAAACAAACCAAATGTGTATCACCAACGATTCCTTTTAAAACAACTGCAGAAAAGAAAATCCATGTTCTTCTATGCAAATACTACAAAATTTATAAAACTTAAAAATAAATAAGCAAGCAGAAAACACTTGTTTTAAGCACGGAGATCAGAGTATTCCAATTACTTCTTTTTTACAAAAGTGGCTGTATTTTAATACATTAAGAGAAAACAGATTTATTTTCTAAAGCGATGTTTCCCAATGTGGGTGCCATTCCTCATATTGGAGAAATTTGAGATTTCATTCACACACACAGAGTTTAAATTTGATAAGTATGTCTCTTTTGTTGAGAAGACATCCGCTAAGAAAGGGTTTTGTGGAAATCCGACTCTTCAGGGGAGTTTCATGGGCTTTATAGGTTAAAAACATCCCATTTTTGAGCTCTCAGACCTATAGATTTGAAATTTGGCTGATTAGAAATCCGTTGAAAACGGGATTTCCCGAAATTGACTTCGAAAGGGAAGGGGAGGGGGTTACGTGAAAAATACTTACGTTTCAGAAATTTGAGCCCAGATGCGAGGGCTATAACAATATTTTTCAATACAGTCAAAAGCTTTGAAAAACATATAATCATGCTACAAAATGAAACACCCAGCAACGCGAACGAGTAATAACTGGTATCAACTGTACATTTACTGTGGTTTTACACTGGCGATGAAACTCTCTCTCTATATATATACAGAAAAAAAATAATATCCCAAGTGGTTATGGTTACAAAATCATAGCTGGAGTGTCATTGGTTCGAGTCCTGGTGTTATTGAAGACCGCCGTGTAGAGGGAGCCAATATACGTTAAACCTGTCGAAGCTCAATGTCCTCCCGTTAGAATGGTGCAGTAGTGAGAAAGAGGTGCCAACCTAAGTGTCGTCCACGTCACTCGGTCGATGTTCAGAATTACGAGGTCTGTCACTCTCGCATTGCTTTATAGTGCGACTGTAACTTTCACTCATTTTTACAGGGTGTGCCGAAAGTGAGTGAGAGAACATTAACGTCACACTGATTAGCAACACGAGGGCTTTTGGCGACGGTCCGCGTAAGTTTGAACCATGGTCAAGTGACGCGGACGACACCTGAGCAGGCACCACCTCTCCTAACTACCACACCACACCAACGGGAGGACGTTTGAGCTCTAAAAAGATTTAACGTGCATCGCTCCCCTACACAGCAGATCTTTGATGGTACTAGGATCGAACTCATGACAAGCTAGCCATGATCCGATGCCTAGACCACTCGGCCACCGCGGCCGCACAGGGTGTGCCGAAACTCAACATTTAGAGAGCATGGTCTAAAACATAGGTTCTCAACGCCCCCTTGTGGGTGTTTGAGGCTTTCAGGGGGGCAGAAAAAGACCCAAAGAAAATTAGGGGGCGTTGAGATGGCACGGAAAAGGCTTGGGCAGATTAATCAAATATAGTCTAAAAAAAGACTAAAAAACACGCCGATAATGTACTAACAAAAGTAAACTTTAATACTGTTTACTTTATGTTGATTGTATGCATTTAAATCATTTCTTTTTCACATGTACGAAGATCCACATATTTCGGTAGTTTGGGAAGTGGTTGAAAAACTTAAATATTACATTACATTTCAGACCTACATTAAATTGAATGATATAGTGCATTTTAATTTCTGTAGTGCACGTGATGGCTTTGTGAGCAGTAGGAAAAAAACGTTTCGTCCACTGCATTTCATTACGTATATTATCCAAGAAACATAATAAAATATGTTAACCAGGAATTAACGTGCGATTCTTTAAAGGCGGAAACTGTCAATTTACAAAACAGTAATATCCTATATCAAATATCCAACAATATCCTGTCAAGCAACAATATATGTATCCTATCTATGACTAAAATATATAATATTACACATTTAAATATATTTGTGGCCATGGCTATTTCAGATTCGCAAGTAAAAAAAGTTGGGGTTTAGAGAAAAATTAAATTAAAAAAATATTTTCTAAAATTTAACTCTTGTTTTCACCATGTATTATGCACACTGTTATTTCTCTAGAGTGGGAGGGAGCGGTATCGAAGTATTTACTAGTTCAAAAAAAGGTTGGGAACCTATGGTCTAAAAGAAGGAGGGGGGGGGGCGTCATATTAGTTCCTAGTGGGAAAAAAATTCCAGATTTGATTAAGTGATGACTAGCATATTTTTGAAAATGAGGAAAATTGACACCTTGCGTCACATCATTATGTACTGTGACTACAAACTTCACAATTTTACAGAGATTTTTTTTACATGTCATCTTACATAGACGTGTTATTAAATACAGTCACAAATTGAAAAAAAAAACTTTGCTAATTTAGTTAAAATTAATGTAGTTTGAGAAAATGATGTCACCTAACTTTGATTTCACATAAAAAAGTATTACATACTAGGGATATTTCAAGGATGATCCATCAAGATAAGATTCCAAAATGGTACAGCACTTTGCTATTTTTAAAAGCTTTTATTTAACTTACAATGTATGTATGTATGTATGTATGTATGCATGCATGTATGTATGTATGTATGTATGCATGTATGTATGTATGTAATTTGTTCGGGTGGAATCTTGCAACTCAATTTTGAAGCTGATATCTTCCTCCCATTGAGCTGAAATTTTGTATACACGTTTAGTTTGGATGACAATGCATGTTTTGACCATTTATATTCCGATATTGCAATTAATTAAAAAGATATTAATTAAAAACGTTAAACTAGTTTTGGGCGCCAACTTGGATATATCTGCATTGTTGTAATAATTTTATTGTTACAACAATGACAAAAGTTGGCGTCGAAAATTGGTTTTCAGCCAAACTGGAATTTCTTAACGTTGCGCTATTGACAGTATTAATTAACTTTGTCTAAAAAATAATTACATTTCTACAACGTAAAAATAATCTAATTTCTACAACATATGCAATTTTTTTTACAAATTTCTATCTATTTTCTTGGATTTAAATTCAAAACAAAAAAAGTAGAGCTATTTTTCAAGTAGATTGGTACATTGTATACCTTTTTCAACGCTGCCAAGTTAAACTGAGATGGAGTATTGAAGAAATTCTTTAAATAATTTATCTAACTTTAATCTATGAAACTCAGACAAAAATAATTACAGAATCGGAAAGATCATTTTTTAATGTATCTTACCCATCAAAAAGGAATCCGCTAGGAAAACAATAAGAGAAATATTATATAGAAATGCAATATATTTTCGATTAAAAAAAATAATTGTACAATAAAATGAAGTAATTTTTTTAAGAAATTTTCTAATTTTAAGCCTACGAGTAATTTAAATATACCTCATTTTATCACCAGTAATCTAAACACACACTACGACATGTGTCCTTAAATTTAATTACAAGTAGAATCTGTTAATTTTATTTGAATTTAATTATTGATTTTTTCAAAATCAAGTTTCTGAAGATGTTTTGAGCAATTAAAAAAAAATAGATTCTTACGTAGAAGATATTCAATGTCCAGCAAAAAATTATCATTATTTGATAAAACTTTCTTTTTTGATTACAAAATGCGTTTTTAGTCTTAAGCATTTTATTGATTAATACAAATATTTAAATGCCTTTTGAAGTTTTTAATAAACAATTAAAATTTTCTTCTAATATGTTAGAGAAATACATCCCTTATCTTCAAAATATTTCAAATAAATAATATATTCTTTAAGTTTTTCAAAAATAGTCAAAATTTTAATTAAACATTTAATAACTTTGTCATTTATGAAGATAATCTCACTAAACCTTTTTTTTTTCGTGTGTAGAACAATGTTAGCCAAAATCTGCATGAACATTGAAAAAATTGCTTAAAAATTACGGATTTAAAAAAATTGTGTTTTTAGTCTAATACCATTTTGCGAGAATTAATTCAGCTAAACCAGGGATGGCGAACCAGCGTTCAATGAGTTGAACAGGCTGAGAAACCTGTCCAGCGATAACTAAAAAGTAAAAAATAAATTAAATGTAAAAAAACTTTTTTAAGAACAAGCTTTTATTTAAATGCGCTAAAAAGAATAAAATAAACTTTTCCTTTAAAACTTTTTTTACTATCAACTTATAACGTCATTACACAATTTATATGATATAAAAGCTTGTCGCGAGATTTACCTGTGTAGATAAACAAGTAAAATAAATAACTTGACCTGATTGATTTTGGTTTTTAAAAATTCAAACTAAGTAAATATGAGTACTTAAATATTGCGACAAGCTTTTATATCATATAAATTGTGTAATGACGTTATAAGTTGATAGTAAAAAAAGTTTTAAAGGAAAAGTTTATTTTATTCTTTTTAGCGCATTTAAATAAAAGCTTGTTCTTAAAAAAGTTTTTTTACATTTAATTTATTCTATCCATAACAATAATTGCAATTGTTTTAAAAATAACTCAATTTCAAAAAACTCAATCTTAAGTGTGCAACTCAAATCAAGCAATAAATTTAATATTAAAAAAGGAAACCTTTTTGCAATATTTAAATGAATTAAATGTTCGAAATGTTTACCTTTTAACTTCTTTTAAACCAAAAAATGTAACCGAACTGCGTCAAAAGATTGCCGAAGCAGTGGAAAAATCATGCTACGTCATCTCTTAAATGGAATAATCTCTTAAATGATACGAAATTTTTATTTCCCCCAGAACTGATATGGACCCCCTCCCCTTCACCCCGTGCAGTGTATTTCTCTCAGGTTTGTGCGACTTTCACTTCATATTTATTTTCTGACTAGCCGTTACCCACCCGCTTCGCTGGGTATTTCATGATGTTATATATATCAACTATTAATATCTAAGTCCTATCATTAAGAGTTCGATTGTATTGAAAAACATACTTATACCTGTAACTGTCACCTCTTGATAAAAAAAAGGGGCATAACTCGTCTTATTTGTATTTTCTAAAAATCTCTGAAATTGAAGTATAGAATGATGTTTGCATTTTCGTAACACTACAATGAGGTGGATTCCCGCAAAACCAATTTTCGGTGGATCTCTACTCTGTAAAATAAACATGCAAGCCAAATCTAAAGGGGAAAAAACGAAATTTTTACTATCAATACCCCCATAATCCTGTTGAGAATCGTTTTCCAAAATAACCGTTCTTGGCGGATTTCAATTCAAAAAAAGAAAAATGTGAACCAAATTTCATTATTATAATCCTTGTATTTCGAAAGAAGGAATTTTTTTGTCAGTACGCCCCAGTAACCCTCTGACAGACAGACAAAAATTTTAAAAAGTGATTTTTTGATATAAGTACCTGATATACCTTTAAATGCATTTAGTAACAAACTGCTAATTTGAAATTACAAACAGACACTTCAATTTTATTTATTTATATAGATTATTTATATAGATTGGGATTATAATAACTATTGTTTAAATGTGACTAAAAAATGTAAATAAAAAAAAAAAAGAAAGGATTACAACTAACCATAAAACTTATCAATTTTTTGTTTCTTGCATTGCTTTTTGCTTATGAAGCCTTGATTTATTATTTTTAAAAGTGCATCCGAAACAGCCGATGCTCTACTTAACTGAACAGTGAGATAAAACTACCATAAAAAAAAATATATGGCACGTGTCAGCGTATTATCATGTGCGCGTAACAGTGTTATGTCTCATGAAGAGCATCGGTCGCCAGTAACCAAAACAACGACTTCATTAGCTCAGCTTGGCGTTGAATTTGGCGTTCATCTTGGCATTCAGTTTCACGTTCACCCGTATAGTTTCCGTTCCCGTAAGAATACGGGAATAAAATATAGCCTATGTTACTCCCCGTTAATGTAGCTTTCCGTTAGTGAAAGAATTTTTTAAATCGCACCAGCCGTTTCCGAGATTAGCCGGAACAAACAGACAGACAGACAGACAGACAAAAATTTTAAAAATTTATTTTTTGATATAAGTACCGTACATACCTTTAAATGCATTTAGTAATAAACTGCTAATTTGAAATTACAAACAGACACTTCAATTTTATTTATTTATATAGATGTAACTGTGTTTTATTTTGAAGGCATGATGAAATACAACAAAATAAAAACAGTTAAATCTAAAACAAGTTGAGAATTACGAATAGCACATTGTCTTGGAGGGCCAAAATGATGCACATAGAGGTGGATAGAAAGTTTCTTTTTTAATTTTAAAAGCGAATAACTTTTTTTTGGAAATTTTTTGTTTGCTTTTAAAAAGTTAAAATTAAGATTTGGGTTTTTAACTACGAGAAAAATACACAACTGAGCAATGCGCGGGTAAAATACCTGAAGTTATTATGTATATTCTATTCACATAAGTTATAAATGCATCGTTTCGTTTAAAGAAAGCACATTTTTTTTATAAAGCGTTCCTGTCGTTACCCATAAGCCTAAGGCCTTTTCTCAGCTCAAAAACAATGTTACTCCAGAAATTTAAAGGATTCATAACTATACTGCAAACCGCTATGAAATATAGGTCAGTATCTGCGACTACATTCATCCAAGAAATATTGTTTTCGAAACCTATTTTAAAAAAACCAAACAGTAAATAAAATTCTATGTGTAATAATAAGAAAATGATTCATTTTAAACTGTAAAGTGACATTTTGTGTAACCTACTTATTACAAGACAGAAAAAAAAATATTTAAGAATGATTAAATAATAAAAATATTATAAGCGAACAAAAAAAAAAAAAATTTGAACAAAAATAAAATTACAATTATCATACAGAAGTATTTTAACGGAAGTTTATGCAGTATTTTAATTTATCTCTTATTGCTGATGTCGCGTTCAGATGTTACATTTCTAGTGATAAAAGTAAGAATAAGAATCGTAACATTTGCTTGCAAGTCTGTAACGGATCCTACTCTTGGGAAAATACTTCTGAAATAGTTGTTTGAGTTAAAAACCGCCTTCCGTAGAAATAATTCGAGTGCTATTTAAACCCTAGTAATGTGAGTTTTAGAGTTGGCCATTACGCTGTTATCAAAGTGAGATTATAGAAGTGACCTTTGGAAGCCTAGATGGAAGGGAGAAGCTTTAGAGTAGAATACAATGGACCCAGGAGAGATGTAGTTATTTTTATAACAGAACCTGTTCATTCGGAAAACCAAACTTCAACTACGACCTTCGGGTGGTGACAAGTCAATCAAATTCTTTGAAGCCAATTTGGTATCTATCAAATTACAGTTAGAAAATTAAATCCCGAGAACTTCTTCTGCAATGATAATAACAATAATCACATATTCGGCAAATTATTTACATGAAATGGTAAAAGAAAAACTACTCCTGTCAACTTAAAAATATACAACTTTCCACACTTCTGAAATTCGAACGTCATTTTACAATGAGACATAATAATAAAAAAAAAAAATCCGCCATCGTTCTTAATTTGCTCATTAACAAAGAAACCAGGCACAGCAGAGACGTTTTAATTTTAATAAAACATAAGCAAATGCATTTTGTTTCAATTACAAATACCTCTCGATTATGATGGCCTGGGTCATAATTAATGAATGAGTGTTTATTAACGTCACACGTTTCGCAGCACAAGGGCTATTTACGATGAACTTCGTAATTTTGAAGGGTCGAGGACGACACCCGAGCTGGCACTTCCCTCTACAAATTATCACACTATGTAAACGTGCGGACTTTTGAGATTCGACTGATTTAATGTACATCAGCCTCTCTACACGGCGGA
This sequence comes from Trichonephila clavata, assembly GCA_019973975.1. NCBI lineage: Eukaryota > Metazoa > Arthropoda > Arachnida > Araneae > Nephilidae > Trichonephila > Trichonephila clavata. Next base: position 146,226 of record BMAO01006955.1, on the reverse strand, counting down.
TTTTTAGTGACACAAGGCTCGAACCCGCCTCTTGATAAAGCCTGCCACGAGTTTGCGACCATGACTCATCAGCTATTACAGGCAGAATAATTTATAACAAAACTGTTCCAAAGTAATGATCACAAACATACTTGGAATTAGTATAACAGCTTTCCAGAATTCAATACAATACGGAAAATTCGAGAAAAACGGTTTGCAAAGCTGTAGAGGTTAACGAAAATCAGAATGAACAATAGATGTTTTTTTTTTTTTTTTTGCAGCTAGAAGGATGTTAATAGATGTTTTTTTTTGCTTACGTATCATTTTGTACCACTGACAACGATGAAAACAGACATGATTTAAAACATGCTTGTTTAAAGTGGACTTTAAAATGCGGCCCAAACGCAAATTCGGAAAATATTTAAATTTGCCCATTTTTATTTAGAAAATAAATGCTTTTTCATATATAATCAATTCGCTTGAAATAAAAATACAAATTTTTAATAAATATGTACCCATACATACCTAATTCAGATTTTTAAAAACTAATAAAAAGAAGTTAATTTATTTTAATAAAATTAATTTTTATTAAATTTTTTTTATAAAAAATTCGTATGTGTGACTCAGCATTTTTTTTTTTGCAATGTGGCGCTCAAACGGCCATAGTTTAGACACCCATGATTTAAAAATTAAATTCATACTTTCCTCGATAGAAACTTTAATATATTTATTTTTATTTTTTTTCTCAACTTTTTTTTTTTAATCTATGAAAAAGGTTTGTACACCTTGTTTCTCCTCTAATTACAATTGATTAAAATCTGTTCCCAGAGCATTTTCAAGAAAAATCAATAAAGTGTATTCATAGAGACTCCACAAAATAAATAGTTTATTTGAGAAACTAATATATTTTCATCATCGCTAGCAAAATTTTCTCTCATCAATGTTTAAATACAATTTTTTTAAAAAAAATATTTCATTTTATTCCCTTTTAAAAAGATTTGATATTTTTATTAAATTCAATGTTATTTGAAAGATTTGAAAAAAAAAAAATTGTCAATCTTGTTATTTTTATTAATTTATTTCAAGCAAATACTGCACGATATATTATTTATTTAAATTCATTCTTGGGTACAAAAAGCAGATTTTAAAGAAAAACTATGAACAAAGAATAATTTTTCTTAAAAGTAATAAAAGAAGATTTGTAGCTTTACTTAAAATAGAACAATAAAGAAAAAAAAAAGTCGATAAAAAATGGCCGATCCGCCGCGATTCTTACTACACACCACCCCAATTTCCAATATTCCCCTTTTTACCTTTACAACTCTGCCTGTTGCTCCTTCCTGATCATCCCCCCGTTACCATAGCAACGAGCCCAATTGTTAAGCTAGGGGAGGAAATTCGGATACAACACACACAATAACGGCTGGCCAGAAAATAAACTTTGCTTGGCAATTATTCATTTTCTGTTGCATACAAAATTGAGTTCTAGTGGTAAAAGGGTTCGTTCCATGGATGGATGAAGAAAAAATTCCGAACCTGACAACTTAGTTCTCACTGCTGAAGAGTTCTGCAAAAATCAATAGGGTCAGAAATAAAGAATGATGTAATAAAAGTGTTCAATTTTTTCAGCCGAAAAAAGTTTTTGAGATACACTGCATAACAAACAGCATTAATATTAATGCAATATTTTAAAAATTTTTAATATTCATATTTTAAAGAAATATTTAAGATTTTTATTAAGAATTTTTAAAAAAGCCAATATTTCCATAAAATAAAATGAATTTTGTGGTTGCCCATCCGGTATAGTGGTTAGCGAAGCTGACTACTGTGCCGTAGGCTCTGGGATCGAATCCGGGAGAAGACATGGATGTTTGTAAATGTATAAGGCCATTGCGGCAATAGGGGTACTTTAAATAGCCGTCAAGCCGTAAGTCCTCTCGTGAGGTTAATGGAAGGGGAAGAGAGGTGGGAGGCCCCTGAACCTCCCCCAAAATTAGGATGGAACGAGCTAAATCGTACTGTCACCTAAATGGTGCTCAAGGCTGCGGCCAACGACAGGCATACATCTAACACATGGGTGGGCATTGAGTCGATCGCGATCGATCAGTGGACTGCCGAGACATTTTTTTTTGGGGGGGGGCGCCTTTACTAATACCTAAGATGTGCATACTAAAAAAACCGTTTTGTGGCACACTGGCCAACTAATCTGGACACTGGGTGGACCGCAAAACCTTGAAAAAGAGAAGTAGCCCGTGCCCAGGAAAAGTCTGCCCACCCCTGATCTAGCCCCTTGCCATGATGAATTCGTGGACCTGAATCTGACGCAGTCGAGATCAGGTGGCATAAGAAACAACAACAAAATGAATTTTTTCAGTCATATCACTCTTACTTTAATAAATATTACAATCCAATTTTAAACCTTTAAATTCGAAAGAATTAAAAAGATCCCTAAAAAAAAATGTGTCTCTCGGCTCCGACGCACGAAAGTGATTCAGAAAGGGAACTAGAGAGAACTTCGATACCGAGGTAAAACAAAAATTATTTTTTAAATATGTACTTAGAAGTGGATTTATTCATATTTAATTACGTCAAAGCGGAGAAATTTAAAAAAAGACACTTATTATTTCAATTGATCGTTACTCTGAAAATAAAGTAATTTTTCAAAAATCCTATTTCTGCCCTTGTAATAGAAGTCCTAGTTATACACTTAAGAGCCAAAACATTACGACCACCTGTCAATAACGAGTAGGCCCACCTTTGACGCGCAACACAGCTTCAACCCGCCTTGGCATGGATACGACAAGTCCTTGGTAGATATGACGGAGACAGATTGTACCAGATGTTTAAGCAACGGTCACGCAAATCGGAGATATTGCGAATTAGTGGTCTTTGAACTCTGAGCTGCCGTCTCATGACATCCCAAATGTGTTCTATCTGATTGAGATCCGGTGAGTTAGACGGCCAGGACATTAACTGGAATTCAGCATCATGTTCCTGGAACCACTCCAACAAAATTTAGCCTTGTGACACAGGACGCTGTCCTGTTGGAACATTCCATTTCCAGCTGGAAAAACAGAGGCTATGTAAGGGTGCAACTGGTCCGCTATGATGTTCAGATACCCTGTAGCATTCATGGTCTGCTCTACCACAACTACGGGTCCCAGAGACGCCCAAGAGATCGTCCCCCAAAGCATAATACCGCCACCTGTGTATGACCTACTGTACATTGAGGGAGCAATTGTTCGCCTGGAAGGAGGCATATCCTGACACGGCCATCGGCGTGATGAATGACCAAACCGTGATTCATCTGACCAGGCAACTCTTTCCCACTGATCCATGGACCAGTCGCGATGTTCCCAGCGCAGGCGCAGTTGGTGATGACGCTTGGTCAGCAAAAGCACACGAGTGTCAGCTGAGCCACTGTCTGGCTCCGGTTTTGCTTCACCATGCGAGACACTCTCCGATGACCTTTTTCTTTGATAGCGTGTGGACGTCCAACACCATGTCGTCAACTGCTGGTTTCACCGTCATTCATCCACTTTGCATAAGTACTAACAACTGTAGATCGCGAACAACCCACGAGTCGTACAGTTTCGGAAATACTTGTTCCGAGCCTTGGAGCCATTACAATCTGCCCACTATCAAAGTAGCTTAGATCCACAGCCTTTCCCATCATACAGAGAAGTAAGTGAAAGAATGATTCTTCAGACTCTCCAGCAGCAGTTAAATACCATTTCCACCTGATCACGTGCCTTCCACGTCATCCAGGCGAGTTCATTGCAAAATGTAGGGGTGGTCATAATGTTTTGACTCTTGAGTGTAGATCATAATGATCTAATCAGCTTGAAAAAGTATAAATCATACTAACTATGGCTCAATATCAAATGAATTAACTTTAGCTTTGCTAAATAATTTAGTTTCATTATTTAAATTTTTAAATAAGATATTAATCTTCATTTTACAGAGAGAATTTTAGGGTATTTATAAATTTTAAATCATGACTTTTTGATGAACATTTAACTAATGACTTTATAAATATTACATTCTTTTCAAATCAATTGCATTAAATATCATTTGTAACATTAACATCTGAATTTCAATTAATTAAATAACAAATAACCATTGAAAATTTTAATAACATGCAAAGAAAAACAGCTTTTACAGTAAAACAATTTCGTTTGCGACAGCCGAAAGAGAGAGGGGGGGGGGACTTTGCAGAACTTAGTTTTTTTAATAAAAAAATACTCTTTTTACTTTTATTGCAGTATTTAAATCTTAATCACTTAAATAAACAAAACCTGATTTGTATGTCTCTTTACTCAGACTTAAATTTGATTGAATTCATATAAAATAAAACAGAAAATTGATGGATATATATATAATATTATTTGACAAATTTCAATATCACACTATAGGGCCTTAAAAACATGTTTAATTCAAAAAATAAGTCTTAATCAATTTATAGGATGGTTTTGAATGAAACCAAGACAACATTCTTCTGGTGATTGCAGAGCCATTTCTTTACCAACCTCATTACAATGAACACAGTATTTAAACAAGAATTTGTTTTAAGAGCATTTGGTACGTATTGGTAGTGGTATACAAACACTACTTTTACATAAGGGGGTTAGATTAAAAAAATACCATGTAAATAAAACTGCCAATACATAATCTATATGGTAAAAATTTAAAATTTCTTGGCGAAGAAGTTAAACTTTCAAACTCTATCCTTGTGTACATCACTGCTTATTGATTATAGGGACCATGGATTGGAAATTGCTTAGTTGATAATAAAAAAATGGCGATATTATGAGATAAAAGAAATTCTTTCACACACACTACATACACAATGATGGAACAGAATTTGTCATGTTTCCTTGTCATGTTGGACTACATGGTCCCTACAACCAATAAGCCCTGAATTTTCTCTATGTGAGCAATGCTTCCAATACAGAATGACATTGGGCTAAATTTACATTGATCTTTATACATAAATTTAGAGCATATTTAAATTACAAATGTTTTTTTTATTTCCTCACACTTCAGATTCGCAAATAATTTTTACCAATTCTCCTTAAAAATTAAAACTGCAACAAAGAAAAATGTTTACCCCAAGGTTAAAAAGTTAAATGAACAAATCAGATATTTTACATATATCCTCATTATACTTTTTGACTAATAATTACTGACACATATTTAAATTAAGAACTATCCATAAATGCTATATCTTTTTAAACTCATTATAATGTGAACCAAGGGCTTGAAAATTTATGCGTCTTTCTTAAATTAAAGATGAGTTTTATAAATTTGTTTATTTTATATAAATCATCATCTAATTCTTTATCCTTGAAACTGAACGAATTTGTATTTCTGGAACATATTTCATAGTTGATGCATCTAAAGATATCTTCTACAATTTATATACTAAGTTTGAGTACTGCATATCCAATATTTTTAAGCAAAACTTTTCCCATTTCCTAATTCAACAAGAACAATTCTTGAAATAACTAATTTTTTTAACTGTATTTTCATTTAAAAAATTTCTTCAATAATGGATATAAATTAATAAGTATTTTCAAAATTTAAAAATATGTTCAATTGATTCAGCAACATTATTTGCAAGCAATTGTTTAATATGATACATATTCATGAATGTGAAGAGGATTTTACACAAATTTAATACTTAATATAAAAATAGATTTTGAATAATATCAAAAATTACTTTATAATACCTAGATCACAGTGAACTAAAAAAAGAAAAAGATTCCTATATTCAGCTATGCAAATGCTGAATTTTATTGTATTCAATATAATTTTTGTGAAGAAGCAAAAATCTATAGGTATAATATCAGATTAATGATTTTTAATACTTTTTTCACAATAGAAATTCTACTCCCAACAGATCATTCACAAACCAACATAAAAAAAAATTGAATTATTCAGCTTTTAATGTGATGAAAACTATTCTCTAATTCAAAAATAATGAACATTTTTATAAAAATAAATCTGTATTTTTTTAAAATTTCATAAATTTTATTGTTTTAAATAAAAAAAGGTAGAATTTTTTTTAAAAAAATTACGCCTGTCAACGTTTTTTCAGACATAGGGTATCCAATATAAAGCAGATGTTGAGCTAGCAGGAGGGAGAAATCCCCACTCTACTTCATGTTGTCTTGCAAGAGAACATGAAGTAGAGTGGGGCAATTGGATAATGCTTCCCAGTCATTGGCACAGATTTACAGAGAGACAGAGCAGTGAATTAGCCAGGCCATTTCTTAAATAGATGAGCCTGCAGGTAATCATGTCTGGTGATGATTCAGAAACATGCCACTCCCTCCACCCTAGGTAGGACAAAAAGTTGAGGATGTCTTTGGCCATCGAGAAGACAAGGCCAAGATTTACCAACATCCAGCTCTGTAAGAGTTGATGTGCTTTTCTGTGAAAATTTGTCCCTGAGAAGTTGTTTGGCATTTCGAAGAGGCATTGGAAGGCAAAGTGGATGCAGCATTGAAGCCTCTGTGGTCAACTCCTCGGCTTGTTCATTTCCATGAATGCAGCAATGGCATGGGATCTATTGAAAAACTGGTGCTAAGAAATGAGTCAATAAGTTGTTTGCACTCGAACTCATTTTGATGGGAATAGATTGCAGCCAGATGCGGTCTTAATTGCAACTTGAGAATCTATGAATATTACAATATTTTGGCCAGGTGTAGCACTAAAAGCCATAAATATAACAAAAATCTCACCATCAAAATTGTCTGACCAGGCACTAAGAGGTTTTTTAAGATTAAAAGAGTTGGAGAAAACACCAGCTCCAACCCTACCTAGAGAAGCTGTGGTAGAACCATCAGTAAATACATGAAATCAGTTTTGATCTGGATATCTTTCATTGATAGTAGTCAAAGCTGAATACCTTAACTCATTCAGGAGGGAATTATGCTTACGAACAGGCAGGATCAAATCCAGTTTAGCAGAAGCATATAATCTCAAATGTCAGAAGGAAGTCAGTTTAAAGATGGGAGGTCTATTATTGGAAACACCAAAAACATTTGCAAGTCTCTGGAACTCAAACAAGAAAGTATGTTGAGTTTTAAGTCTCGTTTGGAAAAGTATATATTCAGGCCAGAAATGCTCCTTTCTCAATAATTGCTGCTCAAGAGAAAGAGTACAGTATTGATGTCTTTCAGATGGACCAGAAATTTCAGTCTGCAGTTGCATAGTGGCAATAGGGGGCATCAGAGATAAATCTAAGTGCTTTATTTTGAACAATGTCCAACTTTGATAATGCACTGTCAGAAGCAGTAACAAGAAGCTCAAAGCCATAATCAATAACAGGTCTAATGTAAGATGTAAAAGTGGAAGTCAAAACACTTTGGGATGTGATCCCCACTTAACACCGGCAATTCTTTTAAACAGAGATAGCATACTCGACCATTTTAGCAATATGTTTAGTCCAAGTTAGTCTGGAATCCAGGGAAATCCCAAGGTAAGTAGCACAGTCAATCCTGAGTAAAGCATTGTTATTGTAAACCAGGTTTATGTTTGTGCTCTTTTGTACTTAAGGTGAAAAGTTCAAAATTTGACTTATCAGGGTTTACCTTAAAGTCATTCTCCAAGGACCAGTTTGCTAAGGTCACCAGTGCCGAATTCAGAGTACTTTCCAATTTAGGTATATCAGAACCAGTTGACCAGAGAACAAGATAATCAGCATATAGTAAGGAATTAATCTTTGGCACTGCATTATCGATGAAACTCAAAAGATCATTATCATAATATAAAAAGAACTGGGCTCAAGACGGATCCCTGTGGAAGGCCTTGTCTAGTTTGGTCGCACCCTGAGCGAGAGTTGCCATATTTGGTATTTAAGAAGCACTGAGAGAGGAAATCATGAAGTGTAGTACATAAATTTGCTGGCATATTAACTTTTAATTATCTAATATTATTATCATAAATTATCTAATATTATTTTACCGCTGATATAAATTGTATTATGTCAAATTTCGACTTTCATACTCTAAAAGTAAATTAAAAATTTTTTTTTTTTAAAAATTACTTTACATCAATTTTTAGTTCATTTAAAAAAGAGAATGAAATCTGTGTGCTTTTAACATTTCATTTTTAAAAATTCAATTTTAATAATTAGAATGTTCCGTATGGAGATTTCTAATTTATAGCTGACAATACAAAAGACAAGAAATTCAGTTAAAAGTCCAAATTTCAGAGTAAATAATCATAATCAGAGCAAAGAAGAAAAAACAAACAAAGTTTGCAAATTAATTCTTATTTTCTCAAACATAATGAATTTTATATAAATAATGAAAATACTCTTAAATCAGATTTAACTGCCAAAAAATTCACACAAGAATTATTAAAACAAAGAAATTGAATTATACGCAATAAAATTTTTAGAAAATCAGTACTTACAAATTAACTATCAACTTATAAATTGATTAAGATTTTGAAGAATTTGTGCAACAATTTATATGCACAAATATTTTTTTTTTCAATGGAGCTGCGTATTGGTATTTTAAACCTTTGCAGACCTTGTACATTCCCCAGGAGCTGGTATCACTTTTTAGCGCTGCACCATATAGGCGATACCAATTACAGCAAGCAATTTTGATGCCCAGTTTTCTCCACAGAGGGAGGCACCTGAGCTCTTGGCAATGCGAACCAGTACTAGGATTTAATTTTGCCGAGAGCATTCAAGCCAAACAGACACTCTAGGGATCTTTTACAAGCCACATAATCATACGACATGTCCACTGTCGATTTTCTGCATCATGAAAATCCACCGACTTGGGCCGGGGTCGAACCCGCAACCATGGGTACAGAAGGCCAGAGACAAACCAACCACGCCACCCAGATATGCATAAATATAATTACAATTATTTAAATTTTATTATTTTAACTAAAAAGTTACATTTTAAATAAATATCTAACTATATTATTCAGCAATGGCAGCTTCCTAGTTTTTAAATAAAAACACTAATTCTACCCATATGTGTGTGAATACTTTTTTAAAATTTTTTATTATAGAACGATCTTGTAATTTTAAAATACTCCTCAGTATTCTAAAGTTATTGTGTTAGAGCAAAAGGGAAATATTTTTTCAATATAGCCTGTATATTTAACAAAAGCTTTTGATTTCACAAAACTGATCGACAGGTTAATATAAAAGTACCAAGAAAAACTTGCTTTTCATTCTAATATTTTGTGTTTGATATCATCTAAAGTTTATTACAACTTTTGGTATTAATAGAAAACTGGATGAAAAATATTCCACTCACACCAGTTCCAATTTTTAAACAGAAGGAAAAAAAATTTGTTAAAATCCAATTCCTGGAAAGCAATTTCCAAATCTATCACTATAAAATCCTTGTTAAAAACGGAACTGCATCCACCAGGATTATAGTGGCTTTTATGAATAAAATATCTCACTAATTTTGCCATCAGTTTGTCTTCAGAGTTAAAAGAAAGCCTACTCTCTTTCTGATAATGGGTTACTTATTGGTTATAGGGACCATGGGCTGCTGACTGTTTTTGTGAGTTGTCACCAACAAGAACATTTGGAATTACACAAAGTAATCTACAGTTGTCTGAGGTCAAAAATTAATCTACAATTGACATAACACAGATAGTAGTTTATCAACAGAACAGTAAATAAAACATAAGGCTTCTGTTAATCAGCGGCCAAACTTTTTGACCTCACTGATCAGTAAATTCATAATTTAAATACCACAGACCACTAATAGGACTTTTTTAAGTGTTATATATATTTATAAAAAAATTGTGATCTAAGAACACAGAAAATGTACCTAGTTAATAAAATGAAACTATTAATTGTAACGAATAAATTTTTTTCATTCATTATGGGTTAATTTATTTGAATCTAAAATTAAAAAAAAAGAGAAGAAACTTAGAAAGTCAAACTAATTTTATCCCAAAAAATATCAAATAAAAGAAAATATGAACATGGTTAAGATTTAAGATAATACCTGTCTTAAAAAAACCACCAATTTAAAAAAAAAATACACAAAAACTTCCTTAATAACCCAACTAATGTAGTGTGTGTGAATATATTTTATATTAAACTCAATATGTCCGTAAGCCCACCTTTAAATGCTTCAATTGATATACCTATGCAACATACAGGAGAGTGAAACATTAGAAGAGAGCGAAATGAGACGAGACAAAGCATGTAGCTAAAACAATTCCGCTACAGAGTGAGTGATTGTTGGGTTTTATGGCGCAAAAGCCAATTTTGGCTATGCTGAACCAAACAATTGTTAAAATATTAAAATACACGATAAAATATCTAAAATACCAACGCAACAGTTTCAATAAAATTTAAAATTCCAAATCACAAAAAATCGATTTCAAATGATAAAAGCAAACAAAGTTTACTGGGGGAAATCCCTCACCAAGTCAGACAACATCTTAAAATAACATTTAAAAATAAAATCAATAAATGAATAAGCGAGTTTAAAGAAAAATTTTAAATCACAATAAGTTTTTATTTTAAAAAAAGAAAAATTAATTTCAATCATTTCTGTAACTGATCGGGTGGGGTGGGGGATTCCCCACCCTGTTCAATAAGTATCATTGAAAAAAAGTCAGTTTCTATTCTTAGTTGGTGTTAAAAGTTTAAATCCTTTATAATAAGTTTTCCCGTCTTTTACCACATAATTAGGATCCGGTTCAGATTCATTTCCCTCCACGTCGTACACAATCATGTCTTCCTCATCCGTAGCATATTCAACGGGAGCCGACTTTCTGGGGTTATGTGCAGCCATCTTTATTTCTATATTGTGTTTTGCAGTATTTTTAGGTGGACGCTTTTTCTTACGTTTTGAAGTCTGGGATGTAGAAGGTATGACATTGGATGAAGTGGTAGTAGTTTGAAGAATAGGACTTGTTTCAGTTGGTAAAGGTGTAAACATTGATATTGTGGATGAAGAAAGGGCTTTAATGGATGAGGAAGATGCAACAGAGGGTTGAATACTGGAGTTGGATGATGAAGTTTCCATAGGGCTCAACATAGGGTTGGTGATGGAAAGTATTGTATTAGAAATAGGAATCGGTGGCTGAGGCTCTGACACTATCGAAGAGATGGACGGCAAGAGGTGTGCCTGAGCTGAAGATGACGTGGAGACAGCAGGAGTGGATGTTGATATATCTGGTTTTGGGAGGGATGAAATTGGTTTAAGTAAATTTAAAGGTGGACATTTTATTTTTGTTATATTTTCATTGGTTTGTGTAGAATTATTTATAATAGAGGGTTTGGCAACTTGAGCATAAGTTTGAGGTAACTGTGAGACTATTAATTTACGTGCTTCTGGATATGAAATATTTTTATTTGTTTTGATTTCCTGTATCTGTTTCTCTATTTTCCATTTAGGGCATAATTTAGAATCCGATGAATGGGGCTGTGAGCAGTTTATACATTTCGGCTCTAGATTGCAATCTGAGGAAGCATGTCCAACTGATGCACATCTAGAGCATGTTAATTGTCCATGGCAAGAAGTTTGAGAGTGATCGAACCTCTGGCATTTAAAGCAGCGCAGAAGATTCGGTATATAGGGACGGATTTTACAATTCAAATAACCAGCTTTAATAGTTTTGGGTAGAGAGGGGCAGTTGAAAGTTAAAATTATATGTTTTGTAGGGATAATTGCAGTATCTTTTTTAATTGTTATTCTCCTGACTTGAATTACACCCTGATTGGAGAATCCATCGAGGATTTCCGAATCAGGGGTGGTCAATAGGTCAGTTTCAGATATGACACCTCGGCAAGTGTTGAGAGATTTATGAGGACTTATTGAAACAGGTGAATCTAGAAAAGTTTTCGCGAGAAGAAAAGATTTGGTTTGCATGGCAGAGAGTGTTTCAATTAGTAAATCACTGGATCGTAGATGTTTTACTGATTTAGGTTCACCACCTATTCCTATTAAAGCTTTATTAATAGCAAATGGCGATTTTGATATCATACCATTGTTTGGCAAAGAGATAATTAAAAATCGAGAGCGTGCAGCAATTTCGTCAATTGTAAGGTTGGGTAAAACGAGGCCTTTACCTGGGCACATCAGAATTGGATCCATAGGCACGTGAAAAACATCGCTCTAGCGTGCCTCCACCCACCACGGAGTCCAACAGGCAGTGTGCCGGTCATCTGGCAAAAACCAGGCACAGCGCTTACCTGGAGTACACCCAGAATATAGTGCTACAGCATCAGGGCGAGGATCCAACAGGTAAACCCGCCACCCCTTATCTGCAGCACTAACCCTAAGGCAATGTCTCTCCGGGGACACCGAAGAGAGGTATCACCAGCCGATTGACAGGAGCGGGCTCACTCCTGCCTCCCGTCTACAGCAAAGCGTGGGCCAAAGGAAACACAAAGGTATCCCCAGGACACCATTTTCCACCTTACGGGACGCCACACACGGCAAACATGCGGGTCGGAAAACCAACAATGTTAGTCGAAAAGAAATAAACATAAGCAAAATAATTATATAAACTGAAGAAAAAAAGACACTAAATTAATGCAATACAAAATGTAAAAAATATGTTATTAATAATGGATAAGCAAATCAAATTAAATATATATATATATAAATTTCAAACAAGTACATTTAATATCTTTTAATCTGTGATCTAGACGTGAAAAGGAAAAATTGAATGACAGAAAGAGGGTCAAAAATAGAGAAGGATCACTAGGGTACCTCGGGGTCGTGACACCCGTGTTTACCAAAGACAGTAGACCCCTTGGGAAATAGAAAAGATCACTAGGGCACCTCAGGATTGTGACACCCGTACTCACCGAAAGAAGGTGAGCCCCCTGAGGGGTTATTGTACCAGGAAGATTCAGGCTATTGAAAGTTAAAATCAAATGTTTCGTAGGAATAACTGCTGCATCTTTTTTAATCATAATTCTTCTGACCTGAATAACACCCTGATCAGAAAATCTTTCAAGGATGTCTGCCTCAAGGGTGATCAACAGGTCAGGTTCAGATATGACACCTCGACTTGAGTTAAGGGATATGTAAGGAGTAACTGTAAGTATAGAATCAAGGAATGTTTTAGCAGACAGATAAGATTTCGATTGGATAGCTGATTTTGTTTCCACAAGTAAATCACCAGATCGCTACAACAATATGACTTATCTACCGTGGTGTTATTCTATGAAGTAGCATTTTAAAACTTTTCACATATTGCTATGAATTAAATTATGCTTCGATGCATTTTAAAACATAACATGGGTAACAAAGTTCCACATTTTTCTGGGGGCCAGTAAATTTTTTTCACAGACCACCATTTTGGCAACCTCTGCGAAATAAATAGTCCCTAGATTATGAAAATCAATTCTTTTCATTCAAAAACTGCCAGTAAGAAGAAGAAGAAAAAAAAACAATGGCTTTATACTGCACATTTTCTACCTACTTTAATGCACATGTCATGGCATTTTGATTAAAAATACTGTTGTGTCCCATTGGAAGAAGCTTAATGCCTCTTTATTCATTGGCAACTCTCAAGTTTTCATCATTCATGCAAAATGGTAGAAAAGTCTAATGCCCCTGAATAATCTCCTGAGTCTAATCTCCCTGAGTGGTCTATAATGACCCCTGCAAGGGGTCCACGCCAGCAAAAAATAATTTGGAAGTTCATGAGGGTCTATGATTCTAGTGGAAAACAGATTTTATCAATTAAAATGATTTATTTACTAAATTTAGTGAGGTTAATTTGTGGTTATAAGGTAACAGCATAAATTTTATTAAGACAAGACCATTTCAGCATTCCTTTCCAGAATTAAGCTAAAGAAGTATAATACTGGACGTCTCAAATTTTCTCAATTTGTCACAGACAATCTGTCAGGACATTTTAAGCTATGTTCAACATTTGAAACTAGGTTTGAAATTGCTTTTTATAGTAATACCCCAGAGTAGACAATTCATATATTCCCATTGAAAAAAAAAAGTCTTTTTAAAGTAGGGGCTAATCAGAATAGGTCCTAATGAAGATCTTAAAATAAAGTTCAGAAACGGATGTTACAACTTTTGGCTTTTAAAAGACATACCTGTTATTTGTCGCAAATTATTGAATATTGTGAGAAAGTTTTTCTTTCTTTTCCTAGTAAGAGAGAGTTTCATTGAGTTTGCCATTCTCAAAAAAATAATAATAATAATGAAATAAAAAAACTGGACACACTTAATAACAAAGGAGATTTAGGGATGATAGGTAATAAATATTGAAAATTTGTTATTGAAGCACCAGATTCATCCCTCTCATTTAAAGCATTTGTTTTTTGTTCTGTTATTTTATGCATTAATTTAATTTAAATTTAATTCATTATCATATGCTTAAGTTTTAAATGCTATGCTTCACTACAGTTACAAATTTAATTCGTTTAAAGTATGTAGTAGTACCAGCCGTCAAAAAGACATTTAAATTGATAAATTAGCCAAAATTCAAAATTAGGTAAGAAAGGCTACATAAAACTGAAAAACATGACAAGGGGTCAATGAGACAAAAGTTTGGGAACCTCTGGTCTAATGATATAACAGCTTAATAATTGCCTACAAATGATGTTATAAATAGGGAATATATTTTCAAATATGAACAAATTTTTTAGCCAGGTTTTTGAAAATAATGCTACCCATTTATAACATAATAAAACAATACAAGCTATAATTTATAGTTTTCTATGTCTCGCCATGTTTGGCTTCGTGATAACTCATGTACACCATGTCTTTTTTTCCCTTCTGATTCCCTTGAATGGTTACTTGAATGCAATCATTTAAGTATCATTCAAACTGCATTAAATGTTAATTTCAATACTTGGGAAATACTACAAAATAAAACATACAATAATTTTTTTTTAAATTTATAAATATGCCATCTTTGTATCACTTCATATATTAAATTCCCTTTAACACACTAATGAATTCAAGAAAATATAAATTCCACACTTTAAATCATTTACATAGAACAATTATACTTTAAAATGAGGAATTCTAGAGATTCAATTTTCAAATGAGAATATAAATAAAAATAAAATTTTCAGCTAAATAATTAAAAAAATTTTTTAATGAAAGAGGAATTAAACACTTTAATTTACTATACTTTTTACACTCCACTTAAAACAAAGAAATATTAAAAAATCCCATCTAGAAAATCAAAATAGAAGCAGAAAAACAGAGTTTGTGACTGAACTTTCAATTATGTTTCATATCTCTTGATAAATTTGTCCAATTGATTATTTACTTTATGTTTTTCATTTTGAGAATATTTATTCAAACTAATCATGTTACAGGTTTACTAAATTCACTTTTAAAATTCAACATTAAGTTGTTTAATTATTTTGTTTTCAGAGAAGTACCTTTACAGTATAATTTATGACTCCAGGTAATACACAACAATTACAAATTATTTATTTATTTTGTGCAAAGAATAAAAATAAGTAATAACACACTGATCCATATAAACTAAAATTCAAACAAAAACAAAACTGTCTGCAAATACACAATTTATTGTAGACTTCCACTAGGATTAATGAAAAGTATCATTCTGAGACTATATTTTCATATAAAGAAGTAAAGAGTTTTAAATGGGTTGTTGAATTGTTTCATTAATTCACTTTAACAGGCATTATATTTCATCCATCACTTCTAAAATGCATTTATGATATATTCAAAAATTTTAAGCTTAATTATAAAACAAATATTTTTATTATGTTCATAATTTTACTTTACCTCATTCATTGATTATTAAGGTAAAAAATTAACTTTCTTTAAATCTTTCAAAGTACTTTTAATGAAAACAAATTAAAATTGATTTACTGTATAAAAATAATGAGCTTATATCTTTAAAAAAAAATTTCATAGTTAAATTGCATTATATGGTACTTAGGTATTGGCGACATTATATAAAACTAAGCACGCGATTGCCAATTCAGTGAACAGGACACATGCGAAATTTTGGTTCCCAACTTGTGTGTGGTGATTGCTGTGATAATACCATAAGTACCCATTATACTTTATACTTTACAATAAACAAAAAGGCATAGTGAATTTGTGATGTCCAAGCATTGAACTATACAGCAAATCTTCCAATATTAAATAAAATGGTTATTAGTTCTTCAGTTATAACATCATGGGTTGGTGATTGCTTTGCCAAGTTATCACCAACATTAGAATTGGCGATATTAAATAATGAGATAAATTTACTACATACAAAATGACAATAGAATTTTGTATGTTTCTCGTGAATTGCTGTTTTTGGCTACATTGTCCATAAAATGACTTTCTAGGATAAATGAAACATATTAAAATAGACTACGGATTCAATAGTGTGTTTTTGAAAACCCCAATAAAGAATATACACACAATATCTCACGCAACCTCCATATAAAAATTAATAAATGATATTAATCTAAAATTTTAAATTTGTCAAAGAGATTAATTTAGTCTATTTATTCTTATTTTAATATTTTATACCATTGGAAGCAGCTATAAAAAAATTTCAGTCGATTAAAATGAAACTCATTTCATAATTTATCCTATATAAATAATTTCTGTATTTACTTAGTAACGTCATCGCAGCAAAATTGGCGCCATGCAAATCGCACATTGATATGAAAACAACAAAGATTCTAAAGTGTTTTACAAGAAAAAATACCAATCTGTCAGATTTTATTGAGAAAATGGTGCAATTCACATAGTACCAATTTGGCTGCAACGATGCTAATACATATAAGTACCATAATTTCAATTCTGATTGAAAGAAAATCACTCTTGTTAAAAAACACATATTTTATATACTTAAAATAGTATACTGAAAATTCATTATATGTAGGAAGAACTAAAACTAAATCCAACAGTAAGTTTTAGACTCCGCAAGAAATGAAAGTATCTGTTAAGAATAGCAATAACACATAACTAAGCTTAAGTACCAGAAAATTAAATATAACTACAACTATAAAATAATTTATAGGAACAAAAGATTAAAAACAAAATCCTCACATGTTACAATCTTCAGCCAGTTTTTTCCCCCCTAATTTGTTTGAATAAAATTCAGAGAAATAAGTGTAACACATAAATTTGAGAATTGTAAGGAAGAAAATATGAATTGAATTATATAGATAGAACAAAGAAATGCTCCAAACCCCATAAAGAGTCTTCCGATATTTCTTGACCTTGAATTGAAGTATTTCCCAAGAAGTCAAATGTAAGAATGAAAACTAATGAATTTAATGAAAAATTCCCAGAAAAAATAGAATTTTGTTATAATAATTAAGCAGTTAAGTACTCACTGCATGAATTAAAAAAAGTTTTGCATCATATTTAAAAGACTATTATTACATATATCAAACTGAATCCTCCCTTCAAGTCATATACACTGTTGTTGCATGGGATAACTACATACATGCAAAGATAAATATTAACTTAGTCTACTCATAAAAAAAAAAATCCATTTATGATCCTTATGAATAATTTAATATACAAATACTAGCATTTTGCTATATAAAGCTACAAACAAGAATTGAATTTGTGTATATTTCAGTTAATATAAATGCAAACTCTTCATTAGAATCATATCTGAATTACTATGAGCAAAATAATAATAATGCACACATTTATCAAATAAAAGTAATAATAATAACTATATTAAATCATTCACAGAAAAAAATTAACTTGGAAACCAAAGAAATTTTACTTGCCTGTCTTTCATTTAGGGTTTGGATTTCCAATTTCAAATCATTAAGTCTTTTTTGGAGTACTGGATTCTATAACAAACATTTAAATGTGCACATATTTATAAAATGAATCCATAAAATAAAAAATAAATTAATCAAATTTCCACAAAAACTTCACAATGTACCACTTTTTTTCAGAAGAAAACATAAAGGAGTAAAACTTAAAATGTGAGTACAATATATAAAGACGGATCGATAAAATATCCTAGGACCTACCTGAGGATCGTTACGCATTTCGGTGACAACAATCTGAAAAGAATTAAAATAAATTTTAAAAAAACTATTTAGGCGTTGACAAATTCTTTATGAAGAAAAATACTCATATACATTCATTCACGAGCCGTAAAAACACCTTAAAAATTAAACCCTTATACTGACATATAAAGTTATATAAAAATATCACGCAACATTCATTATAAACTATCGTTAACAATAAACTAAAAAAAATAATCAAATATCGTTTCGAAAAAATTCTTTCCTCATTTCCGAAATGTTTTCAACATTAGTTGGAAAAAAAAAAAATGCGAAGTTGAAATTTAAGAACAATTTTCTAGAAGAGCGACAAAACAAATAAACTAAAAAAAAACGTGGTTGCGTTAAAACTCTACATGAAACGGAGAATATAACCTTTCCACTCACCTGATGTTTTTGTATCACCACTTTCATTTGTGATGATATTGTTTGCAGATCCATATTTGCTGGATAAAAGTTATAAAATTTGGCCGCCACGGTTTTTCAGTTCAACTAAAATTTTTTCCCCGACTAATGAATAATATCTCGGACTGAGAACTAATAAGAAAGTACAAACACTCAACAGTCCGAAGCGGCTGCGTTAAGACTGAAGAGAAAACTGCTCGATAAAAGTCCTGTTATTTTCTAAGAACTCGTGAAGCCTAGGCAGATGTTAAATGATTCGTAAACTTTGAGAATCATTCGCGACGAGTTAAAAAAGACCTAAATGTTGACAAAAAGTACATTTCCTAAGAACTACATTTTATTACGCATCATCTATTACTTCCCTCATCATCCCGGATGATTGCTGGGGACCGCTACTATTCCCCTACCCCTATAAGCAAAAGTACATTGAAGACGTACGGCGAGTGTGTGCCATATTTGGCAGGCTTTCGTCTTTTGGGGTGAAAGTGAAACTTAAATTTAAGTTTACTTTCAATGGCGCAAAATGTCCCGTTGTATTATTCGGATATATACAAAAGATTTTATACCTACGTTCTATTCGGCTTGTGAAGAAATTGATGCTTGCAAACAGCTCGATTATAGATACTGCGAATGAAATTCAGTAGTTTTTAAAAAATGATGATGATTTTGTTATATATTTAATCATTTTAATTTCACATAAACAATTTCTTTTTTAACAAAAATATGGCAAATTTTTCGTCCAAAAACTTAAATCTTTCCGTGAAATCTTTTTTTTAATTCTTAAATCCTGATTTCAAACACGCATTTATTTTGAACAATAACATTCAAAGCGATTTAAATTTTATTCAAATTGGTTTTTAAAAAAGAAAAAATACGTGTGAACGATACATAACGTTTTATACTTTTTAAAGGATTGCCAATATTTGAAAAATGCATGTTTAGTATGAATCAAAGTTTCGAAGCAAATTCTACTGAGAGAAAATGAAAATCAAATGGGGAATAAGCGAACCTTTCACGTAATTGCCCAAGCGCTTGGCGAACTTTCTGGGGTAACTTTGCCAAACCAAATTCATGTGATAACCTATTTCAATTTATTTCATTTGATCACTACTCTGTACTCGAACTCATGTTTGCGGGGATTCTGACAGTTTGCCGGTACGTGAAATAATAATTACAAGTTTTATTCGTGAGGTTTTAACATTTTTTGGAAATATACTTGTTCTTTATTTCATTTAAAAACTTGTTTTTAATGTTCTTTTTTATATGAATTTCGTAACGGATGATTTTCAATTAACCGCCTTTTTCGAATTTAATCAATGTTGGATTGTTTACTTTGTCTCTATTAATCAGTTGATTATTTTGCTCGAATCTTTTACTTGATTCAGACTATTTTCTATGTTTTTATTCATAAAATACTAAGTTTCATTTTTTTCGAAAATAATAACATTATATTTACGACGTATTTATTCGTAACTACTAAGCCTATTCCGCATTGAGTTAAGTATAATTTTTAAAATAATGGAAGAAATTCACTTACAGTTTTTCCAACTTATAAATTATGCAGTGAAGATTTGGTTATTTCTTAACCTTTAGTGCTCATTTATTCTTATTCTAATAAAATCGATGCTTAAATATTGTTTCCAATCTTTCTAAATGATGATCAGAGAGTAAGGAATAACGTTTTAGATTTCGTTTTTTCAAATATTGTCCGAAAAGGAATTGTTATATTTTACATCATTAAATGTGCTAGCACCTAGGATTGAATGTCTTAAAGATTCTTTGTAAAATTCTTAATTTTTATCCGAGTGAGCAACAATACTAAATTGTAGGCTTCTAAATGAACGTGATTCAGTATGATTTCTTAAAGTTTGATTTCATTAATGGCTTAGAAAGCTTTTAAGGGTTAGTTATATATATAGAACATGATATATTCTATTTTTTATTACTACAAAAGTGTTTGCACAATTTGAAACTTTTATATGTTACTATTTTATTTTGCCTTTATGCATCTTTGAAATATGCAATGTATGTTTTCTATCTTATTCTGTTGTTATTAAACCTATAAAAGTATTGCGGGAATTATATTGCTTTCATTTCAACTTAAAATTACAACAGAACACTGTTGATAAAATTGTGATGCAATTAGTATGAGCAATATTTCTGAATAAAATGCAAGATAAAATTAAGAATTTTTAAAACATTTTTCAAGGTAGTCAAATTTATGTTTGAGTGTAGTATGTAGGTCTGGTATTGCTTTAAAGAAGTATCAAATTGTCAAAAATGTTTGCACGGAATAAATGTACTTAATTTCTATTCATAAAAAAGTTAGTTCAAGGGGAAGGGAAAAAAAATGGGTGCTTGTATGTTACCATTACAACCACATACACATGAACATTGGTAAAATGGATGGCACCTGCCAAACGAAAGCCAATCATTTTATAGACCAACAATCCCTCATGGTATTCAAAAGCAATACATTATTTTGTTTAAGTTGCATTGTTTCATGGTAAATTTTATTTAGTGTAAATGGTCAACTGAATGTTATAAGTACTGAAAAATATGTAGTAAGTAATAAATAATCACAAAGAAATAACCCAGAAATCTTTAGTAGTTATTTTTAATTGTTAATGTGTAGATTATTAATTGACAAAAAAAACAGTAGAAATTATTTTATGAAATTTTTTAGAATATTACTGTTTTGTCATGCTTTTTTGCAAACTTCATAAAATATACATGGATATCCCTCCTTCCCCTTTATTTGAACAATCCTGTCAGGGAAAAAATCAATACATTTTAAATGGAGTTCAATAAATTTAAAATTGCTATAACTATGGACAGGAGTACCTTCCCTTTTTTTATTTGATGATAATTAAATATTAAATTTTTACTGTATGTTATTATACATTTTTGGAGAAAAGTAACCCTAATGATTTGATGAATTGTTTGTAATTTATTTTTTAATAATAATTTGGAATATATATTTAAGAAAAGAACTACATCCACAGAAATAACAAGAATATTGAAAAAAATTGCCTGCAAAAAATATATTGCAGTATGATTGCTTTTTGGTACCTACGAATCAAAAACATTGACTAATTTCTTCAAATTAAGACTTCGCCAAATGCCACTATATGCAGCTAGTAGTGGAAAACCATTTTCGCTCGTGTTCCTAAACAATAATAGCGATGTGACAGCATTTGATGTCTTTTTATTTGGTGAAATTGGTTCCTGATATAATACATAAGTACTATTTTTTTTTATTAATAACAAGTACAATTTTAAATAAAATGTAAATATATTTTATGTTCTGCTCGTCTCTTTGGGAGAGGGGATGCTGATTAGATGTGTCACTCGTCTTTTGCTTAAGCTGACTAGTATGTGAATAACAATTTTCTAATGATTTTACATCTAATATTAATTTATTTAAAGATTTGTAAAAGTCAAAGTGGGTAGTATTATAAAAAGCATTTTAAAATAACATTCATCAGCAGATTGTAATTAATATTTATCTAGTAAACTGGTATGTTTTTTTGTTTAAGTAAAGATTTATAACTTGCTCTCTACATCAATGGCGAAAAGAAGTGCTTCATCTCAATTAAATCAAGACAATTGGGACTTAGCTGATGAAAAAGAGGAAGCAGGTACATTCACACCACTTTGTAAATCTGAACTTCAACATCGGGTGATAAGGAAAGCTAGAAGGAGTTTGAATGTAAGTATTCTTTGAATATTCAGTAGAATATGTTTAACAATGCTTTTTATTCGATAAAGACAGATTTTATAAAAAATCCAAACGGGTAGTCTTTTTTTAAAAAAATTTAGTAATAGACTATCGTTTGCAATGTGCTACGATTTAACTCCTTAATACAAAAATTGCTCTAAATATGTATTATAGCATATTTTTTTAATATATTTATAATGCTTGTTTTATTTTTAATTGTGTTGTAACTATACATTAAATAAATGATTGCTATGACTTATGATCATTAAAAAAAAAGAAAAAAGAGCAGATTATTCTTGTCAAAAAGAAACAACATTTTACTCTGTATAGAGTAAAGTTTTAAAAATAGTTAAATTAAAATGATTCTTTTCTTTTGAAATGTATAATAAGCTTAATTTAAAAAATATATCGAACAATAAATAACTTTTTGTCCATACAATTTGAGCTTATAAAAAGTTTTGATTGATACTTTTATTTTTAGAATTCCTCAGATGGGAGCCCTAAAGGATTTAGCCCTTTTGCCAAATTTTCTGGCTTTGGCCCTACAGCTTCTTCCTCTCCTTTTGGTAAGATGAAAAATATCAACAGCCCATTTGGCCCTTTAACTAAGACAGATAGTCCTTCCTCTACAGCTCAAAAAGAGGCAGAGAAATCTAATGGCAAATCTGTAGGACAAGATAAAAGTTCTGGAGATACAAGTAAACCTTGTTCATCTACAGACAACAAATTTAAAGAAAGCCAAGCACGTAGCCTTGAATATTACAGACAATTACAGAGTCTCAATGAAAGTGTTCTGAAGTGGATGCAAATGCATCTATCGAAAAATTCCTGTTGTGATTTTACGCCTGTTTTCAATGATTACAAGAAACATCTAGATACACTAAGTGTTACATATCCAGTTAAAGTGAAGGAGTCCACAGTTGTTTCAGATAGTAAAGTTACTTTCAAGAAACCAATGAATTCTGAAGAAGTAATGAAAGATAGTACTAACAAATTTGATTCCCATGGTATGTCTAAGTAAATTAAGTGTCACTTAATTAGTATATTGGTACTTATGTATTAATGTCATTACAATCAAATTTGTGCCACTCAGATTGTTCCATATCATAACAGCACAAGAGAACAATAACAAAAATACATTGGTACTTATTCCATTTGGGAGGGGAGGAATCATCAGTCAGATTTTGGTGGAAAATGGTGCAATTCACATAGTGCAAATTTGACTGCGGTGGCATTACTATATAAGTACCACATTTTTCTGTTAAAATGTTCATAAACAAAGGAGCTTGTGCCACTCTGCTTGCTAGTTAGCTATAAGTTATTAGCTAGATGACCTAGAACAATGATTCCCAAAGTGGTTTATATAAACCCCCAGGGATCTATGACGACTTACAAGGGGTCCACATCAGCAAAAAAATAATTTGGCGGTCCATGAGGTGTAAATGGAGGTCTATATGTGATAGTGGTTCTTATTAAACTAGATCGTGACTTTAAATTTAAAGGAAAATTTAATCAAGTGGAAACCAAATTTTACCTATTTAACAGATTTATTTACAAAATTTAATAGAGGTAATTTGTACTTACAAGGTGATAACATAAACAGTGTTTCTTTCTGGAGTTGAGCTGAAGAAGTATAATACTGAAGGTCCAGAATTTCCTCAATATGTCATAGACAATCTGTTAGGATGTTTTAACCTATGTTCAGCATTTAAATGCCTTTTATTCAGATTCAGATTTTGAAACTAGGTTGAGGATGCTTTGACTATGGTAATACCACAGTAGGCAATGGTCACATTGGAAAAAAAAAGGTCCCATTACAATAGGAACTGATCATGATAAGCACTAACAAAGATCTTAAGGTTTAGAAATAAATATCAGCAATTTTGGCTTTAAAAAGGCAAACCTGTTATTTGTCCTGAATTGTAGAATACCGTGAGAGCATTTTTAATTGCCTTTCCTACTGAGAAGGAGGTTCAGCATGTTTGCCAATCTCCAAAACAAAAAAAGCAAGATAAAAAAAACTGGGCACTACTAATAGAGGAGATTTAAGGATAAACCTGACAATATTTATGCCAAATGTTGAAAATTTGTTATTGTAGCGCGAGATTTATCCCTCCCTTTAAAATTATTAATTTGTTTATTTTATTTAAGTTATTTTATGTATATTAATTAACTTGTGCTTTTTAAATCACTATACTTCATTACAGTTAGAAATTTAATTCATTTAAAATAGTAGTAGTACCAGCTGTCAAAAAGACATTTAAGTTGATAAATTTTCAAAAATTCAATATTAATTAAGCAGGGGGTTACTCCAAACTGAAAAACATGGCAAGGTTTGAGACAAATAGTTTAGGAACCTCTGGCCTAGAACATGTTAAATAAGGTATCAATCATGATCATGTAACAAATGTGATATCTGTTTCTTGTCACGAATAATTATTTAGTGACATTAGTGTAAATATGCAAAAAAAGAATGAAAATTGGGACAGCAACTTACATTTACCATGAAGTGACTTCTGGTTAACAGAATACTAACACTTAGTTTGTTATATTTTTATTAATACAAAAATTTGAATGTATTATTGACTTACATTCTGACAAGGAAGTAGTTTTTATGCATTATAAATGACAAATACCAGTCAGTAACAATCAATGAATTTCTATGTAAGTATTTAGCTACTTAGTTGCCAGTTTTTCAATATTACACATGGATGTATTTGGATTTTCTCTGGTAAAAACTTTGTATCAATTACGAGTACTTTTCTGTTTTGCCATCACAAATCTTGCCAAACAGTCTTTTTTGGCAACAACACACAAAAAAATGTTCGCAAATATTAGTTCTCATTAGTTTTTCATCCATTTTTGATGTATAATGAAAAAGGCATTACTGATAAGAAAAGACCATGACTTGTTTTGAAAATGTGGTGGTTACCTGCCAGATTATAATGTTTGGTGTTGGTTGTGTCATTTTTAATGACTTTATCACCTGCACCGGTGAAACAGAAAAGGTACTAACTTTCCCAATTGCTATCCTCATATGCAGGATTTCTAAATTATTAAAAGTCTGGCTCTTTTTTACAATCTTCTGTAATCACCTATTTGTTATGATTATGTATAAAATATAAGAAATATTAATGCAAAAATATTTTTTTAATGTAGACATTTCTATGAATTTATCGTAAGTTGTAGTTAAAAGTGATAAGCCTTACAGAATCTTGATTGAAATATTTTAAAGTGCCCCATGTGCATATGGTTAATGTCCCCCCCCCCTTCTTCCTTTCCATTAAATGGGAACAATATTCAAAATTTAAGTTATTAAGGGAGAAGGTACATATAGAAATTCTAGGAATTTGTTTTTTTCTGATAATGATGAAATATGTAAGCATACACACATATATAATAATTAATCAGCAATAGATAATGATTAATTGTCCATTGTTTTAAAAATATTTTTATTTTGCCTTTATTGTTCTTATACATGATGTATTACATAAAATAATGATAGAAAAAATATTAAATTTTCTAAGCTAACATTCATTGCAATGTTCAGTTTCAAGCTCAAATCTTAAGAATATTATACTTTTCATTTGTCATACAAACTCAAATTTTTAGAGTTTATGATAAATGATAATAAGAGAAATAAACAGAAAGTAATAAGTGCTTTAAAAATATTGATATTGATTTAGAGGCATACTCTGTTTGTTAAAATTAATAATAAAGTGTGCGATAGATAAGCCTTTAAACATAATTCATTATAATTTTAAAACTTTTCCTTTATTATAAAAAAGTTCTGTTTATATGATTTGCCTTTGTATTGCTAAATCATATGTGTCAGTTTCATATGTATTGCATACCTGCCAATTTTTATGTTTCTATGTCTAGATTGTCCATTTTTATGTATTCACAAAATTTCTGTTATTTGTTGAGTATTTTCTGCCCAATGCATCATGAAATATTCAAAACAACCAGAAAACAAACAAGTAGCCAAAAATCATAGAAATCATTTTATTAACTCTTTAAAAAAATCATGAAATTTTTCCTTCCTCCTGTATTATATTGTACTAGCCGTTACCCACCCACTTCGCTGGGTATTTCATGATGTTTTATAAATTTATGCTGTTTATATATATATAAAAATTATTGATATATAAGTCCTAGCATTAATAATTAGATTGTATTGAAAAATATACATATACCTGTAACTGTCGCCTCTTGATGAAAAAAAAGGGGGCAGAACTCATCTAATTTGTATTTTCTAAAAATCTCTAAAATTGAAGTATAGAATGATGTTTGCTCTTTCGTAACCCTATAACCAAGTGGATTACTGCAAAACCAATTTTCAGTGGATATCTACTCCGTAAATTGAACATGGAAGCGAAATTTCAAGTCTAAATCTAACAGAAAAAAACAAAGGTTTTACTATCAATATCCCCGTAAACCCATTGAGAGCCGTTTTCCAAAATAACCGCTCTTAGCGGATTTCAATTCAACAAAAGAAAAATGCAAACCAAATTTTATTATTATAGTTCTTGTAGTTCAAAAAAAGGAATTTTTTTTGTCAATACATCCCAGTAATCCCCTGCACCCCCCAGAAGTTGATTTGCTTAAAATACATTCTTAGTGGATCTCTATTCAACAAAAGAAACATGCTTAACAAATTTCAAGTATATGGGTCTAACAATTGAAAACAGGAATTTTTTTCTGTAACTCCTCTTGACCACTCGCAACCATCCTTGGGGGTCAATTTTCGTTTTACTCTTTGTTAGAGGAACTCTATTCCATGAAAGGAATATGCCTACTAATTTTCAAGCAGGATGATCTAATAGTCTAAAAATGGAAATATTGATCGATTACGCATCTTAATCTCCCGAAATTAAACTTGGTAGTTGATATTCGTGAAACCCATTTTGTAGCGGTTCTCTACTTTACAAAAGGAATCTGCTTATCAAATTTCAAGACTGTATGTCTAATAGTTTAAAAATGGGGATAATTATCTATAAATCCACTTGAGCTCCCGAAACGCCACTTCGGGGTCTGTTTTCACAAAACCCATTTTGTAGGGGAACTGCACTCTATGAAAGGAATCTGCTTACCAAATTTGAAGACTGTGCATCCAATAAATTAAAAATGCAAAAAAAGTATCAATAACGCCCCTTGCGCCCCAGCAACACCACCTAGGGGTCGATTTTCACAAAACACATTATATAGGGGATCTTTAATCCATGAAAGGATTCTGATTATCATATTTCAAGACTGTACATCCAGTAGTTCAAAAATGGAAAAAATTATCAATAACGCCCCTTAAACCCTGCAACACCACTTGGGGTCGATTTTCACGAAACTCATTTTGTAGTGCATCTCTATTCTATGAGAGGAATCTGCTTACCAAATTTCAAAAATGTGCATCTAATAGTTTAAAAATAGAAATAATTATTTATATCTGCCTTTAACCCCCCGCAACACCTCTTGGGGTCAATTTTCCCAAAACCCATTTTGTAGCGGATATTTACTCCATGAAACAAACATTCCTATACCAATTTTCAAGCAGGTAAGCAAAGTAGTTTAAAAACGGATATATTTTTTCACTTACAGGTCTGTTTTCACAAAACCTTCTTATAACTGATCTCCACTCTATGAAAGAAATCTATTTATCAAATATAAAGACTGTGCGTCTATTTGTTTAAAAATAGAAATAATTATCTATAATGCCCCTTAAGTCCCGCAACGCCACTTGAGGGCAATTTTCACCAAACCCATTTTGTAGCGGATCTCTACCCCATGAGAGGAATCTGCTTACTAAGTTTCAAGACTGTACATCTAATAATTTAAAAATCGGAATTTATAACGCCCCTTAAACCCCTGCCCCGCAACACCCCTTGCGGGTCAATTTTCCCAAAACCCATTTTGTAGCGGATATTTACTCCATGAAAGAAACTTGCCTACCAATTTTCAAGCAGGTAAGTGAAGTAGTTTAAAAACTGATATATTTATCTATTACTCCCCTTAATCCTCTGCAATGCCCCTTAGAGGTCTGTTTTCACAAAACCCGCTTTGTAACTGATCATTATTCTACGAAAGGAATCTATTTATATCAAATTTAAAGACAGTGCGTCAAATAGTTTAAAAATGGAAATAATTATATATAACGCCTCCTAAGCCCCCGCAACGCCACTTGGAGGTCGATTTTCACCTAATTCATTTTGTAGCGGATCTCTACGGTATGAAAGGAATCTGCTTACCCAATTTCAATATTGTACATCGAGTAGTTTAAACATGGAAACAATTATTTATAACGCCCCTTGCGTTTCGAATTTCCTAAAATCCGTTCTTAGCGGATGTCTATTGAAAGAAACATTACTTCCAAATTTCAAGTTTGTAGGTTGAATAGTTCCAGAGATATCGTGATTAGTCAGGCAGTCAGTGAGTGAGTCGCTTTTCTCCTTTATATATATAGATTTTGTTAGCTATTAGTTCTTAACTGTTTCTTTGGCACAGTTTTGTTAAACAAAGCATCCCCCCCCCATGTTACAATTTTTTAGAACTTGATTCATTTTGTGCTTTGCATGCCTTTCTATTCTTTATGCTTTGTGTGGCCAAATGATATGTTTTTGTTGATTTCTGTGTCTAAAATGATAAAATAAATTTTAAGCTTTTAAACAATGCTATAAAAAGGAATTTAATAGCTTTAATGCATCTCAAAAAAGGGACAAATATGCATCTTGAGACAAAATGTCATACAAATATGCATTTTTCATGATATTCGATGTATTGGAGGCCATGTGAAAATTTCAAAGCACTTCTAATAAGAAATCAAGTAGCATTTTCTCATGAGGGAAGCATTATTTCAAGGACAGTGTTTAGTCACATGTAATGTTTATTTTCTTGTAGAACACAATGTTCCTTTGGCTACAGATTATTATGCTCCTCTACTGTTTGGAAAATAGTTTCAAAGCCTGATATTGCCAAGCAGTATGAATGTAAAAGGACCAAAATATCAATCTGTTGTGATTAGTCAAATAGCTTCTGAACGAAAAGGCTGTATGATTTAATGTGGGAAACTAAGTTCTTTTACACAGCATCTCATGGGAGTAATAATAAATTATATCCTATTTAATGTGGGATACCCTTCAAACCTTTAATTTTATTTATGGCAGATAATGCTGCAGTAAAACAGGGGGAGGGGGGGGGGAGTTATCTATGTAAAGAAAAAAATTACTTAGTTATATAATGGGCTGTTCACCTCATTTAATACATTCTGCACTGAAAAAGATGATACCAAATGAATTAAAAGCTTTATCTTTAAAAGTTGATTAGATGCCTGTAGATATAAGTTATCGATAAATCTTTCGAAGTTTGAACAATAAAGAAACTTCAAAATTTTTAAAGCATTTATGTACTCAATGGTTTCTTGATATCAATTTCTTCTAACTTGATCATTAACTTCTGTGTATGTAATATAATTTTGTGATAAGTATAAGTAGCTTTAATTGTGATTTTTATACACGCAACTTTATTGTAAGGTTAGGTATTTACGTATTTTACACATTGGCCAATTTCGTCAAATCAAAAGTTGTCACCCAATGGCGCTATATGCAGCCTAGTAGTATATATCATTCCTGCACTTGTTCTTAAATAGTAATAATGATGGCAACATTTGTTGGTATTTTTTGAATTAGCAATGTCTTTTAATTAGGCAGAACTGGTTGATTAATATTGGAATACATAATTACTTAAAGCTGTAACTTTCTTGTTTGAAACTGTACACATGTGTGTGCCTTAAAATCAAGTCAATAAAAACTAGTTTTTTTTTTTATAATTTTCTTATCAAAATATTGTTTTGAAATTTTCATCATAATTTAAAAATATATGTGCATTGCATTATTTTATGAAATTTAAAATGCTTATAAGTTATTTTAAGAATATGCCTGAAATGTCATGCACACACACACTTTACTGTACATTTTGTCATTTTCAAAAGTTAGCAGTAATAGTTTTGTATATTTAAAAAAATTACATGCATGTATTTTTTAATTATTTAAGAAAATAAGGTCCCAAATGAAAAAAATAATAAATTTAAATGATTTTTGTAATGCATTAAATTGTATATGAATAAATAAAAGAACTTCTTGTTTAGAGCATTTAATTTTAAAAATGCAAATTCAAGTTAATCGGAAATAGGTATTAATATAAATTAAAGGAAGAAATTTAATCATTTATCATTTAAAACTTTTTAACAGTTTCAATTAAAATTTGCCCTTATATTTATTTATTAAAAATAAAAGAACCGACACAAGATTAAAAACATTTATTTGTTGAACAAAAACTTTTACATGCTTTGTAACTTTTGTATTCGAATACTTGATAAATTTTTTCAATTTTAATAATTTTAAATAAAACTAAAGGCACTTAGATCACTATTTATTGTTGTTCATTATTCTTTGAAAACAAAGCTTTTTTGGTTTATGCCAACAACCAAGTTAATTTTGTTCACCAAAAGGTTAGGCATGCATATTGCACTTGAGCATAAAGTCTTTGAAGATTAATATTCATTCAGTGATTCATGTTTCATTATTTCAAATTGATTGATTTGTTAAGAAACATATTTTTTTTAAAAATACATTTGGATAATAATAATTTGAAGCTGTAAGTTTTGTTTGTATAATGAAAAAAAAAACCCATCAGATCAAAGACAACCAATTAAAGATATATGCAATGTTTTTAGCAATTTAACAGTTAAAGGATCACTTGAACTGTTAATTACATTTTTGTAATCAGTATGCAAAAGAGAAGTAATTATAGATTTTATTACAGCATAAGGTAATGTATACTAATTTTTCTTTTTTTGAAAATTTGAAAGTATAAAAGATTTTAAGATTTGTTTTTTTCTTAAAGGGGTATGTATCTTGAATTACTTTTTTTTTGGTACTTGCGTATTATTGCAGTTATATCGGCAACATTATATGAAATGAAGCACATGGTTGCCAATTTAGCACATCCAACACATGCAAAATCAGGGTTGCCAATTCAGCATGTCCAACACATGTGAAATCAGGGTTGCCAACTTGAAGAGTTACCTTGAAAGTTGGTATTATTGTGTTTTTTATTTATACTTAAATTTCAAAAACCAAAAACTTTTGACATAATTTGTTTTATTATTTTTTTTTCTAGATAAATCTAGCCCCCCAAAAGAAAAAAGTAACAAAAATGAAGATGAGACTGATTATGGGGCCAACTTTTCTTCCAACACTACAAATACTTCAACCTTTAGCTTTGGTATCAAATCAACACCCACTCCCACTTCTTCTAGTTCTTCTGGTGGTTGTAATAGCAGTTCTAAAGAGGGAAAGGAGAAAGAGGCAGATAAAACCCCAGGACCAGTCCCCTTCACTTTCTCTTTTTTTAATCAAGTACCCCTACCTGAGAAGCCTTTCTCTGCAGTCTGTGATGCAGCCGTAAAAGCTGCAGGTTCAAGTTACTTTTTATTTATTTATCAATGGATAAACTTTTTGTGATTTATATTAAAAAATAGAGAACTTAGAATACATACTTGTTTAAAATGAATTTAATATAAAAATAATTTTAAATGGCTCTAGAACTGATTTTTAAAATGCCTGCAAAAGAGTAATAATAACAGACATGAATCACAATAGCATTTAAATGTTTAAGTCTTTTCAATTCAGTTAGGTTTTAATTCTCTTAATATATTGTTGCAAAAATGTTTAGAATTGTTATGTTAATTCATATGTCATCGCTTACTTCCTTGTAACTTGAGTATCAAATCAATCTGAAAAATTTAAAATATATATTTTGGTGTGGATTGTTTTTTCCCCCTCAATGTAATTTTTTAAATTTTACTCAATGTTTGAATGTACTGTGAATATATATATATTCACATATATACGTACATAATTACATATTTACTTTTGTCGAAATATGGTTTTAACTTACAAGTGGAAATATGGTATCATTAATCTGTAAAAAGTATTTTGTTAAAAAGAAAGTCACATTTTTAAAGCATTTGCATTTTCTAAAAATTTAAAACATTTTATGAAGCATAATTTTTATCAATAGGTGTTGCATCATGTACTGCAAATATTTTCATGCAGTATTTTTTTTATCACTGCGTTAAAAATTAAGGGATATACATAAATAAAAATACTCAACTTTGGGAAATTTAATTCATTAGAGCTAATTAATTTAATTGGTACTTTAAAGTACTGTCAGTCCACACAGATCTCAAATATTCTCATAAAACGAGAAGACTGAGTGACTTTTTTAATGCAGTTTTAACTCTTAAAAATGCTAAATAACCAGAGAACACTAATATTTTACAGCACAAAATATTTATTTTTAAACATTATTAAATTTTTAAAATTTACTTTTTTTACACATAAACTTGATTTGATAATATTCAAAGAAAGTTTTTTTCCCCATTAATACACAGAAATTCATTACACGTTGTGCATTTTGAGTGAGGTTTTGATTGAATGTTTTTTAAATCGCTTCCTGGGGTAAAAAAAGCTGTAATTTCTTAACATGAAGTTCTTCACCTTGAGAGTCTTGTTCAGTCTCTTGATCGTCATTGTAAGAATCTAACGAAAATTTCAGCAGATAATTTGCTGGAACTTTTTCATCTGAAAAATCATCATTGATTTCAGATAGTAGGTACTGTAGTAAATCCACTGTAATAAAGCCTCTTGAAGAGGCTTTTTTCCGGACTTTCTAAGAAAAGGAAATGATAATAATAATGATAATAACACCTTGAAAATCTCCGATTATTGTTAAATCTCCGTTACACATGAAGAAATTAAAATGTTATTAATTTTTTAAATAAAAATGGATTTTTAATTGTGTGGCAAAAAAAAAAAAAAAAAAAGCCCACCTCAGATTCAAAGTCCAAAACTTTTTTTGAAAATGTTAAAATAAACAAAAAAAAGCAACATAAATAAGTTAAGGTAAAAGAAATGCTAAAAAAAGCATAAATCTATGCACTGTAGTGATGACTCTACAACACAACAAAAAACAATAAGCCACACATACTCAAAAGAAAACTAAGTTCTTGCTCCAACACCCAGTGTGCTGTTGGTACTTAGAAGCACCACAAAGTACCTGTAAAATTAATTAAATATACTATTCTCTTAAAATAACTTGTCATTGTTTTCTAAGGTCTTCCTTAACATGTAAAAAAAAAAAAAGACAGTTACCTTTTGACATTAACTGCTTTTTCAGAATAGAAATGTCAATCTTAGCAATCTGCTCAAAATGTCAGCTGAAAACACTTCTTCTGCTATAAAACTATTCGCCTTTCCCACAAAATACTCTTCATAGAACCCGTGCTGCGATATATCTTGAAAGAGTGGATTTGAAAGAATATTCCTGTTAAGTATCATCAGAGTATTCATTAAGTATCGTCAGTAGATAAAGGTTAAAGAATATTTTATTGAACTATGTAAAATGCATTTTTGATAGTTTTTGCTTTATGTTTAAATAAGGTATATTATTAATTTCTAATAAATCTGAATTGTTGCTTTAGAAGGTGAAAATGAAGAATATGTACCACCTAAAAATGAATTTGTTGCTGTCCAGGAAGAAGGAGCTGTTTATTCCAAAAGGTTAACTTTTTTTGATGTTTCATTTTTAAGTTGAAAATTTTTAAATTGTATAAGTTGTTTATGGAGTTTCTTTTATCTGCATTAGTCCTTTTTGGTGTCTTAAGACCCTTTTTAGTTACACTTCTAAGTGAATACTTAGTAATCATAAGAGAGTTACTTTTGAAATTTATGCTAAATATTGTGGATCTTTTTATAATTGTATTACTTAATCGATGTAATGTAATTCCAAGACATTACATTCTTTTAATTTAAGTTATTCAATTTACTTTTTTTTTGATAATTGATGAAATGATAATTTTTTCCAATTTTAATGCATAACACTCGTGTAATAAGGAAAACCAAAAAAAAATAATTTTTAGCACAAAAATACACATTTGAAATACACTCTATGACAAAAATAATACTGACTTGCCAAGGAGTTGCCCGATTGTAATGAAATTTCGTATGCAAAGACATTTGTACCGAACATGCAAATGATTAAAATTTGGTGTCCAATGAATGAATAGCAGGAACTACAGCACATTGGAACTACACACTCAGCAGGTGTCTATAAGAAGCGATTCCCAATCTGATGGTCAAAAGTTCTGTTGCATTGCGATTTATACCTTTCAATGACTGAAAAAATGCCTTGCTGCAGGATTCAAGCTCATTACGAGCAACTGTCAGAGTTTGAAAGAGGTAGTATCATTGGATTGAAAGAGGCAAAACAAAGAATTGCTCGTCATATGGGTCAAAGTCATGCGGCCATTAGAAGATGCTGGCAGGAATGGGTGGACAATGGCAGATTTTAGTGTCATGATGGTAGCGGTAGACCTTGGGCCACAGCAGATCAAGAGGACAGATTGATTGTCATATCAGCTGTCACAGCGCCTGATTCATCATTATTGACCATCAGACGTGTGACCTGTACACAGGTGTTTATCATGACCATTCACAGATGGCTGATAGAGCGAAAT
The DNA here is from genome assembly GCA_019973975.1 of Trichonephila clavata. Taxonomy (NCBI): domain Eukaryota; kingdom Metazoa; phylum Arthropoda; class Arachnida; order Araneae; family Nephilidae; genus Trichonephila; species Trichonephila clavata. The sequence continues at coordinate 111,549 of BMAO01006955.1, read as the reverse complement.
TTATGCTTTTACTGACTGGTACACAACCTGCCACTTATACCTGCACACTGTACAGCCAGATTACAGTGGTGCTCAGCTTGATCGGGTTGCAATCATGCTGACTGGGGACGTATAGTGTTTAGCAACGAATTTCGCTTCCAACTGTGTCCTGACGATCATTGAAGACTTGTTTGGAGATGCTCAGGGCAGCATGCTGATACATCTTTCACTATTTCATGCCACACTGGCCCTTAACCAGGAGTTATGGTCTGGGGTGCCATTTTTTTGACAGCTGGACCCCTTTGGTCAGCATTGGAGGCATACTTGTAGCACAGCGGTATGCCAACAACATTCTGAGAACTTTTTCGCTACCCTTCCTTTTGCTGTACTCGGGCCGTATTTTTCAGCAAGATGCCAGACCACATACGGCTCATGTTGCTATGAACTGTCTTACAGCTTGTCAAACACTTCCTTGGCCAGCCAGATCTCTCCAATCAAGCATGTCTGGGATATGATGGGAAGGCGACTGCATCAACCAAGGAATGTTGATTACCTGACCCGACAATTGGAGCAAATATGGTAAGAAATACCACAGGAGACCATCAGGGTGCTTTATCATTCTATGCCACGTCGTGTGGCAACTTGCATCCAGGCTAGAGTTGGGTCAACACCTTATTGAACTCTTTACTTTTGTAACTCTGAAATCATTCAATTTTTCTGAAATTTTAATCATTATTAATTCTGTACATAATCTTTCTACCCATCAATTTTTGTCTTTATCAGACAACTCATTCTTGGTGTGTCATTTTTTTGTTATAGAGTGTATTTATAGATTTATGATAAAATTTTAGGCATACAAATCAGTTTATTTGCTGACTCTTATTAAAAGAAATGACAGTTATAAAAATGCATGTATAATTTTAAACATTTATTCCAAACATAAAAATGTTGATCTGTAAATACACTTTATAATTGCAAAACAAGTAAAAACATATGTATATTAAAATATAGAGTTGACCTAAATGATTCCTCAGGTATCAAAACACTGTATATTGAGAGGTAAATTACCTGCAAAGTCGGGCAATATACATACACTCCCCAAGTTTAAAAATTCATTTCATGGCTCACATGATTACTGAATTGCAGGCCTGTAGGAACATTATAAAAATGATGGCATTGGAGAAGAAGAGTTTTAGTGTGCTGGAAAATGTGAAGTGATCATCGATTACGAGGGTTCAGTATGCATTCCTACTAAAATATTGAGGAAATGCACAGTTACCAAAGTATTTTGTGTTGATTTTGTCAGTTTTATGAAACAAAAATCAACTGGGTTATTTTGCAGAAAACAGTATGAAATGTGTTGTCTGCATTTGCATTTCAAGCCTTGCTGTTATCAATTGTTAGGAGACTTGACTTCTGAAGACTATGTCTGTGTGGGCCAATTTGATTTTTGTACCTGAATACACCAAGCTATGGATGATGATTTGCAAGGATATTGATATGTAATTCCAAGGAAACATTCCATCTGTTGGAAAAGGTGAATCACTCTGATGTGAGAGTGTGAAGCTGGAAAAAGATTCATTAAAAGTGAACATTTTTTGTGCCATGTCAAAGAAAAGGCTGTATGGAGCCTTTTTCTTCATTTAACAGGTTGGTGATAGGTTTCATGTACCTGAATATGTTTCTACAACTAACTACTGATGCCTTGACTTCCATCTTTCAACTGGACATGGCTCCACATTTCTATATAGGACACTGATCTGGATGACTTTCTGTTGCCGTGGTCTCCAGGATGTCAGATATTATACCATGAAATTTCATTCTGTGGGGTTATGTGAAGGGAAAAGTTTATGTACCCTAATGCCAACAATGCTACAAGCACTGCAGGAACCCTTCACTGCTGCTGTTATGGACATTGGTGGAAATATGCTGTTGAACATTTGGGTAGAACTGAGTTACTGTTGGGATGTGTGCCATGTGACCAAGGGCACACACATGGAACAATTCTAGTATGTATCAAAAACATGAGTGCATGCATCTATTCATGTACAAAGGCCACGGTAGTTTAGTGGTCACAAACTTGTGACTGAAGTGTTGCAGGTTTCGAGTCCTGGTGTCACTCGAGACCTGCTGTGTAGGGCTGATAAACACTGTAGAGGGGCTCCATGCCTTTCCATTGTGACATGGTAGTTAGGAGAGGGGGATGCTAGCTTATGTGTCATCCTCTTCACTTGATTGGGCTTCACTATTACGAGGTCTACCACCAATAGCCTTCATGTTTTCATGACATGTCATGTGTATGACATTCATATGACTCTTGCTTACTCTTCATGTGTCACCTGTCTTTGTACAATGTTTACTTGTAAATTGACAGTGTCCGTTGAAACCTGATGATTCATTTAGGCCAGGGGTCGGCAACCTTTTGAGTCGGAAGAGCCAAAAATTACAATTTACAAAATTTCAAAGTTTTTAAAGAGCCACAAATTTTTTTCTTGCCAACAATAAATAGTACTTCCACTAGCTTTCATGGCCCGGCGTTGCACGGGCTTATACCGAGGGTATAACTTAATACCCATGTTAATTTCTTCCTTTTATTCTAACGCCAACACTTTTGTGGGGTTTCACGCGTACGATGTGAGTGCATGTCCCGTGAGTGTGCGTCATGGCTTTGTTGCTTAACATTTTCCCTTCTCTTCACAAATTCTCGATCCTAGTACCACTGAAGACCCGCAGTGTAGGGGAGCGATGCACGTAAAATCTGTCGAGAGCTCAAACGTCCACCCGCTGGTGTGGTGTGGTAGTTAGGAGAGGGGGTGCCAGCTCAGGTGTCGTCCGCATCACTTGACGATGGTTCAAAATTACGTGGACCGTCACCAAAAGGCCTCATGTAGCTGAACAGTATGACGTTAATATTCACTCAATCTTCACAACCAATCTTCACTTCCAATATTATTTTCCGAAATTACTTTGATTTCTTTGTTTCTTTCCTCTCTGCTTAGCCCGGCGTTGCACGGGCTTTTACCGAGTGAATAACTTCACCCTCATGGAAATTTCGTGTTTCCCTCAGGCCGATAGCACCTGTGTGTGTGCGTGTGCGTGCGTGCAATGTGAGTGATTTCTTTAACAATGTCATAAAAACTCCCTTTTTCGAAATTTGTTCTTGCGTTGGTGTGGTGTGGTAATTATTAAAGATGGGTGAAAGCTCATGTGTCGTCCTCGTCACTTGAGCATGGTTGAAAATTTCAAGGTCTGTCACCAAAAACCCTCGAATAGGCAAACAGTGCGAATTTAAAAATCACCCACTCACTTTCCAATTCTTTCGTTTTACCGAGTGAATAACTTCATCCCCATGGAAATTTCGTGTTTCCCTCAGGCCGATAGCACTTGTGTGTGTGCGCACGATCTGAGTGATTTCTTTAACTATGTCATAAAAACTCCCTTTTTCGAAATTTGTTTTTGCGTTGGTGTGGTGTGGTAATTCTTAAAGATGGGTGAATGCTCAGGTGTCGTCCTCGTCTCACTTAAACATGGTTGAAAATTTCGAGGTCCGTCACCAAAAACCCTTGAATAGGCAAACAGTGCGAATTTAAAAATCACCCACTCACTTTCCAATTCTTTCGTTTTACCGAGTGAATAACTTCATCCCCATGGAAATTTCGTGTTTCCCTCAGGCCGATAGCACTTGTGTGTATGTGTGTGTGTATGCGCGCGATGTGAGTGATTTCTTTAACTATGTCATAAAAACTCCCTTTTTCGAAATTTGTTCTTGCGTTGGTGTGGTGTGGTAATTATTAAAGATGGGTGAAAGCTCAGGTGTCGTCCTCGTCACTTGAGAATGGTTGAAAATTTCGAGGTCCGTCACCAAAAATTCTCGAATAGGCAAACAGGGTGAATTTTAAAATCACCCACTCACTTCAACGATATTGATTCATATGAGAAAAACTCATAAAATATGCAAAACATCATTGTTTTGTAAAAAAAAAAAGTTGTTTTTTTTTCCTATAAAATTCCTTTTTTTTGGCATTTTATTTTTTTAATCATTGATTCTAAATGATCAATGACTTTTTTAAAAATAATTTTCATTTAAATGCATCGATATTTATTCATTTTAGAAGAAATCATAAAATAGGCAAAGTATTATTATTTTGAAAAAAAAATCCGCATCGTGACAAATAAATGATGTTTGGTATTTAATTTATTCAATCACTGATATTAAAAGAGCAAAGTATGAATCTTTTTAGTTCAGATGGTTTACTTATCATAGTTATAAGAAATCCTTATACGTAACGATTGAAAAATTTCGATTAATGATTTACAGAAAACAATTCTTTTTTACTTTAAAAAATGTATATTTAAAGCAACAAAGAAAACGTTCTGATATAATATATTACGAAAAACCAAGCATATTCATTATTTTAACAATAATTATTTTCTTAGAGCTAAAAATAATACAAAGGGTTTGTGTGTATGTGTGGTATTTTCATTTGCCAATGAATCCTTATATACTGGTAGCTAAAGTATAGTCCAGAAAACTATAATCTATCGTTTTATCCAGAAAAAAACAGATTATACAGTGTTGTCATTACATAATTAATCTAGTAATGAATAACGGAAAAAATATTGCAACAGCAAGTTTGACCTTGGCCGCTGAGCGTTAAACAGAGGGGAAAAAAATAATAATAATGATTCTCGCGCATGCGCAAAGCCTTTAGAATGTCTTTAAAGTTTTCATTATTTTTTATGGCTCAATTTTTAATTGAAAATTCCAAGTTTTCACATATTGATTGGAAACAACAATAATTTTTGAAGAAAAAATGTTACAAAAATAATGCTTATATTATTTCTCGCAAAAACTTTATTTTACGAAAATCACAAAAAATAATCTTAAAAATCCGTAATTTTTAAGCAAAATCGACACACGGGGAAAAATTTCATGCAATTTTTTTTTTCAATGAAGAAATTATTAAATGATTGATTTAAGTATTTTGAGTGTTTTATTACAATTCGTTCAAAAAAGTTTTCGGCTTTTTATTTTTTAAATCCCTGATTCTGAAAGTTTTAAAAATCATTTTTATATAAACGCAACGATATTGATTCATATGAGAAAAAATCATAAAATATGCAAAACAGCATGGTTTTGCAAAAAAAAAACTTGTTTTTTTTCTATAAAATTCTTTAAAGAAAGATAGTTTTTTCCCGGAAACAAAACTGCAGCATTTTTAAAAATAGTTGTATGCTGAAAAAAGAACAGAAAGTGTAAATTTTTCAAATAACAAAATTTCACTACTATTTTAATTCTTGAAGTAAAATTGTGAGAACTTTTTGAAATATTCGAAACGGGGAAAAAAGTTTCATGCAATTACGCATCATTTTAAAGTAAACTATAAGTTTTATGAAAGAGAACAAAAGTTTCGATATTGATAAATATTTTAAATTAATCTCAGAAATGCATTGAATGCATTTTAATTTAAAAAAAATATATTAATTTAAATCCATTATGAATAAATACTAATAAAAAAAATTCTACAGATAGCTCTTGAAACGTTTGGATATTTGAAGAAGAAAAAAATAATTTACGGGTGGGAAAAATAAGCAGAAATGAACAAAATTGAATTGTTGAAATAGATAGAAATTACTTTGAATGATTAAAAATAAAAAAAAAACCTTTTAGAAGGCAAAAAAAAAAAAAAAAGTACATTAAAATAACAGAGGATCATGTTAAAATAAGTATTTATCAGTAAAATTAATTTACGTGGGAAAAATTAGCAGAAATGAAAAAAAAGAGATCCCAGCGATTCGAACTCGCAAAGACACGATCTGCTTTACGGTGTAAATGAAGCGAAGCGCGCTTACCGACTGTGCTACCGGGACCCGGAGCGAAAATTGAAAATAGGCAACAATAATGAATGGGAGGACGAAAAAGTAATTTTTTCACTCACAATTTTTTTTTTTTTTTTTACTCGCCAAAGTTACTGATTTTCCCCTGTTTAAGGCAAATTTTTTTTAGTGTAACCCTTAGTTAGATGCGGTGGAAGGCGAAACAGGTCAAAAGCCATTGGCGCAAAGCTAATTTTCGACGCCAATGTTTGGCTAAATGTAAAATCGCGTATTTTAAATTATTTTAAAAATCATTACCTTCATTTTAAGGGCATAATTTTTACGTTAATGCTCTCAAACATCACCAACTATTTTCAAAAATAACGTACTTTGAAATAAAAAATGTACAAAGTACTACTTTTTAATTTATTTCTCAGAAAAACATAAGTTTACGAAAATCACAAAATGTTTTTTTAAATCCGTAATTTTGAAGCAATTTTTTCAATCTTCGTATATGTTACGGATAATATTACTGTACACACGGAAAAAAGGTTTTGTGAGATTATCTTCATAAATGACGAAGTTATTCAATGTGAAGTAAAAATTAAGACCACTTTTTAAAAATTCTTTAAAAAAAAAGTTTTGGAAATTTTATTTTTTAAATGAATGGATCTAAAAGAGAAAGGCTTGAAGTTAATTAGTGTAGAATATCGATTTAATAACACGAAAAGTAATGTATGGCGACGCAATGTCCAGTAGGAGAAAAAATTTAAAACAAGTATGAAAAGATCGACCGGCGGGTTTCTGCGAGGCGTACACCCTCCTTCGTTTTGACCACGCACGGTAGTGCTGCAGTTATAGTCTTGAGTGTAGCGGGAGCTCTGCGCACTCTGCCACAAGCGCAGTTAACCAATGTTTGGTGTAAAATCGCGTATTTTAAATTATTTTAAAAATCATTACCTTCATTTTAAGGGCATAATTTTTACGTTAATGCTCTCAAACATCACCAGCTATTTGCAAAAATAACGTACTTTGAAATAAAAAATGTAGAAATTACTACTTTTTAATTTATTTCTCAGAAAAACATAAGTTTACGAAAATCACAAAATGTTTTTTTAAATCCGTAATTTTGAAGCAATTTTTTCAATCTTCGTATATGTTACGGATAATATTACTGTACACACGGAAAAAAGGTTTTGTGAGATTATCTTCATAAATGACGAAGTTATTCAATGTGAAGTAAAAATTAAGACTACTTTTTAAAAATTCTTTAAAAAAAAAGTTTTGGAAATTTTATTTTTTAAATAAATGGATCTAAAAGAGAAAGGCTTGAAGTTAATTAGTGTAGAATATCGATTTAATAACACGAAAAGTAATTCATACTTAACGATTTAGAAATAATTTTCATAAAAACGCATCTGTTTTAACACTTTTAAAAATTTAGAAAAAAATAGAAAATATCGTTATTTTACAAAAAAAATTATACCGTGTCGTGGCGAAATAAATGATCTTTCCGATTCTGTAATTATTTTTTGTCTCATTTCGACACCGAAAATTAGATGACAATTTTAATATGGTGGAAAACGTAAGATTACCGCTCGGCCGAAACGGAAGGGAAGTTCCGCCAAGTAAACAACCGGCAGAAGTAAAACAATTAGGCGTTTTAAGGTTTTTAATTAATATCTTTTTAACTAATTAGAATATCGGAATATAAATAGGCAATACGGCTTCCCCGGAAAATTCCCGATCTTTTGGTACCTTCCGCGACTTTCTGCGTGGTGCTGTTCGTGATAAGATAGACGCACATAGATAGATACGTTTGTTTACCTTCGAATTTTAATAGTGTAGATAAATAAAGTGTTTTGATTAAAAAAAAGCTAATCTATTTATTCATAAGAAAAATAGCTATTTATTTATATATAAGTAGTGTTTTTCACAACAAGTTAGATAATATATATATGACCTTATTAGATAACTATTTATTATTTAAGTAAAAAATTAAAACAATTAAACATTTATTTACAACACTAACTTGTACTTCAATAACAAACAATTGAGCAAACAAATTCAATGGAAGCGTTGGTTTTGCATGGTTTTAGAAAGTTAGGATAAATTTGGCTCATAACTTGTTGTTTTAAGTTTCAAACACGACTCTAAATTTTCATTCGTTAGTTAGCTTCTTACTTTACTTTTAATTATATTCACGCAAGAGAATGCTTGCTCGCACGAATATGTTGATACGAAGATAGTCAGAACTCCAAATGCCAACTTCTCCTCACTGTAGCAATCTGGAAGACTATTCCATGCATCGACTATAAGTGCCTTAACTCGCGGCATTTCTTGTAAAGCTATCCACTTTTGTTGCGTTACGTACTGTGACAGCCACAAAAGAGAAATCGCCCCTATTCATGATTCAGCTGGAGAGCATGTGGCTTTGGCATTATTGTGCTTTCTCGGACATCTGAACTGTCGGCGCCGGTGTAACTGGTAAACAGTATGGGCTGGGCATCACTGCATTATTTTTCGTCCATAGGCAGTGATTGTCCGTCTTGAAAGGCTGGTGCCTCGGCAAACGGCGGCGGGTGGCATCAAAAGAGGAAAAGGCGTCGAGATAGTTCGAGAACCAGATGTCAGCCAAGCCCTTGTCGCCGGAAATTTTTGAGAGGGACCCGAGCCTTTGTTATCCCTGAACCAATAGAGGGCTAGTGAGACTGAGGTGCAGGGTGCAAAACCTTGAGGCCTGCCAATGGGTTTGATAAGGGGCGTGGAGTTGACTCGCCCCTGGAGTTTAAAAGGGTCGACCCAGCGAAAGAGAGGATGGCCTCCCGATGGACTCATGAGACAGAATCCGATCGACTCCTGAGACAGTATCCGACGAACGAATAAAGAAGACGCGAGGAGTGGACACCAATGCAACTGACTGGCTAAATAGAACTAACACCTGAAACTGGCCTTTTTCTCTTCCTAGTGATCTTCTAAATGTTAAAAAGTGAAATAAACCAATTTTAACTCTCAAAAAAAGTATTTTTTTTTAATGATTAGCCTGGCATCACAATACGCTACCAAGTCCACGACGCCACAGTACATACATTTCTGGACCTCCAACTTGCTTTTCGACTCTGTGAATTTTTCACTCCACAAAGCTTTACTTTTTAAATCGATCAATTGCATTTCTAGAGATCCAATATCAATTCCAAATGGCTCAATGTGGATTTCGGTACTATTTGTGTTGAGAGGATTTATTATGAATACTAGAGTGGTTTTGTTAATTTTAAATTGCTCAAATCTGTCAGCAAATTCATCTTTAGTTTTATTTATAACTGTGCTGAAGTAATTCTTGTCAACAGTTGCACTGGTTTTATCGCGATATTGCTTTAGAAATTGAAAATGAAGTAATTTACCGCTCTAAATATCTTTTGCAAAAATAATTAATTTTTCTTTGAAACAAACCAATTCTTCTACCAAAACATAGGCTGGGTTTCCCTTTCCTTGCAGTTTTAGATTCAGCTCATTTAGTTTCACTGTGATATCCACCATAAAGTAAAATTTTTATACAACCATTTATCGTTCTCTAATTCAGGGTGATTAATATCTCTTTCATTGAGGAATGTATTTCATTCACACACACAAGCACAAAGCAAAACGTTTCAACACCTTGCCTTTGGAAAGCCATCGCACTTTATTGTGAAGAAGGCGGTCGGAATAGCGAGTCTCCATTTCGCTTAAGAATTCTTTAAACTGACGATGGTAGAGTGCTTTTTACAAGATGCTGTTAACAATCTTGATTACCAAATTCATGTACTCAACTATTTCGGCCGGAAATATTTGGGCACAAAGTGCTTTTTGGTGTATTATGTAGGGAAATGTAAGAATTTCGTGGTTTATTTTGCTCTGAAGAATTGTTGTTGCCCCTTTATTTTTTCCTGTCATACTTCTAGCTCCATCAGTTGCTATTGAAACGATTTTATTTAAATCTATTTTATTGTCTTCAAGGCCTTTTTGCGAGGCATTCGCTATATCTTCCGCACTAGTTTGTCCCGAGAGCGGTAGCAAACGTAGAAGTTCTTCTTTTGGTCCTTGAGAAGATCTATACCTGACAAAAAGGCAACCTGTGCCGTCTTTTATGTCGCAAGACTCATCTATAGCAAGTGATAAGGCAGAAGAATGTTGAATATCTTCCATCAGCAAGTACTATGCTACATTTAAAGATATTTTAGTTGTTCTATCTTGTACTGTTTTAGTGGCAAATCTTTGATTTTTTTCAAGATTTCTGGTTTGTTTTTGAAATCACAAAACAGTTCTTCAGACGTACGTATGAAGCAATCTTTGACATACTCACCATCTGTGAATGGTTTGACTTTTTTTTTTGCAATTTTTAGTGATACCGCGAAGTTTGCTAAATTAACATTACTTGTAGATTGCGTCCAGTTACTTAACATGGAACTTGATTAATGTTTTTACTTTTGGAGCTCGTCGACAACTTTTTTTCGTTCATCACCGGCTGGACATTTACTAGCAAACTGAGTATGTTTTGTAGTGAATTGTCTCTAAATTTGATTTCTTATTGTGTGCGAGTTTTTTGTGGCAAATGAGACAAGGCGCAAGGCCATCTGAGTTGCATATGAAAGCAAACGACTCCGACCAATCCCGATTAAATTCTCGATGCTCTTCAGTTCTCTTTTTTTTTTTGTAGATGCCATGCTTTTGGTGAAGCTGTAATAAAGAATTTTCAAAACTATTTTTTAAGTATTCAAAACAGCAGATCACAAGCTTTGCAATTATTTGCTATATCAACGTATACCTACGTAAATACATACGAGAAGCTGGGCATAATGAAATATAATTTATCAAAAAACATTTTACAACAATATTTCCCAATTAAAAATACTTACCAAAAAAGATAAATTATTCTATAATAATTTAATTATTAAAATAAATAATTTAGACACGAAAAACTGTTTGTCCTACTCTCTCGTGTACTAATTGACTATAAGTACATAGTTTCGTCTCATCTGTGGTCGCCTCCTGTGTGCGGTGATTGCTGACTGGCACGAATAGACTTGTCAGAACATGTTTATCACGGCGCAGTCAGCACATTTTAGTTTTTTTTTTTTCAAATTTTGGCAAATATTAGATACTTAGCTTACGAGTAAAGGTGTTATATGCCCAGCTATGCCGAGATCAATGAAAATTGCCAAACATATAAACAATATAAAACTACAAATACCTATTTTAATCCTCAGTGTTCGAAAATAAGTTTATTAAGTAACAATCTATAGGTACTTATATTTATTATTTTAAAGCTAATGTTTAAGTAAAAGAAGCTATAAAATAGATAAATAATAAAATAGGTAATTATGTGTATAATATGTATTTTAAAACTATATAACACTTATTATGTTACCCACCTTCATTTCGGATTTTTTTATTATATATGTACATACATACCTTTGAAATGATAATTCACTTCTAACTCTTTTACTTGAAACAACAAACTATAAGTCACAGCCAAAGCATTGGTGAAGACACCAAATTGTCTTTTGTCGAAAGCAAATTAAAAACTACATAGAAACATCAGATGACGGCGTCATTTGAGAGCTTCCGACGGACTGACAACAGTGGGAGGGGTGCGGTGAAAAGCGAGTACAGCTGACTGAGAGATAGAAAAGGTGCCTAATCCAAGTTAATTGATTCAGAACAATTTTTAAATGTTTTTTTTTTTATAAAATAAATTATTTTTGCGTATGGAACTAAAGAGCCGCAGGTTGCCGACCCCTGATTTAGGCCAGTGGTCTTCAAGCTGTGTTCCATGGAACCCTGGGGTTCCACAAGGCATATTCAAGGGCTCCATGAATCACAAAAAAATAGAGAGGAAATAAATATGTATGCAAAATGGATTCAAGTTCTCTATGAAGTTATGTAGTTACAAGTATCTAAAGTTCATCCGATTCATTAATACTGACAATTTTATTCATATATTATACCTTTATTTTGCAATACTTTGTAAAATATTTTAGAAATGTAATAAAAAAATATTAAAACATTTTATCTTTATTTACATACTTCCTATTAGATTCTGAATATTCAATTGTTTACTATCTGAGTTCCATGAGATAATTTTTTACTCAAGATATAGTGCAATTTCTTGCAAAACTACTGTAAAATTCGACTTATAACACACACCTATACTTTCAAGCTTAACTTTTTAATTCTTAGGTATATTGGCCGTATTAGAATTTTTTAATAATGAATGCAATACTTTTTTTAATTACCTTAGCATAAAGTGCCTATAACATGTTGATTAACTTTAAATATTATTTTGAGCTATATTCTTTGAAATATGTGTATAGAATGTGGGTTCCACGAAAGCATCTTCAAGTTCTAGGGGTTCTTTGTGTCGAAAAAGTTTAAAGATCACTGATTTAGGCTAACCCTATATAATAAGTCATATTTGTGCATATATAGATATTTAAAATAAGGGTTTTTTAGAAATTAATCTGTGATGCAAATTCTTTTTCATTGAGAAGTAAATTTCAACTGAGCTTTTCAGACTAGAACATTGCATGGAAGGAAGCTACATATCTACAATTTGCATAAGTCAAGTCATTATTACCATACAGTAATTGCTCAGGCCACCACAGGTTCTTACTGCTGATTAAATTACAAAATAGTAGCTATAATCAAGGGCATTAATAATCTGAATTTCATATATGCATATATTTGTCATGTTTTTAAAGTTGAGTTTCAAATTAATTTCAGTTCTTATAAAAAAAATCCAATGAGTAAATGTTATTCATTTAAATTTTATTTTACACAAAACTGAAATGATCTGCTTCTTTTTTAATAGATGTAAACTATTTTTCAAGAAAGGCCAAAATTATGCAGATAAAGGTGTTGGTACACTTCATTTGAAACCATTGGAGGGTAAAACTCAACTTCTAATTAGAGCTGATACAAGTCTAGGTAAGCTTTTCTATGCAAATTTATATTGCATGATTATTTGTTTTGTGGTATTGATTTAATTCAAAATTTTCAATTACAGTAATTCCTTAAATGTATTTTTAATAGTGCTATATAATGTTCTTATCTTCAGTATTATTTTAATTTGTCTGTTCTTTAAATTTATATGCATATTAGGATCCTACTGCATAAGTTAATGATAAGGTTTTGAATCTCTGTATAAATTTATCATTGGTTTAAATAAAAGTATGAAATTTATGCTTCTAAAAGCCCTTTGATGTTACTGTTACAGTCTGTTGTCTTCAGTGTTGTTTAATTGCATTTTCATGTTTAAATAATTAATAACAAAGGTTCAAAATATAATCTTTTTAAGATATAACTTCTGAAGTCAGATCTATTTTGTTTCAGCAAATAATCAAAATCAAATGTTAAATAGGGTCATTTATGATGAAAATCGGCCTTTTGTTTTATTTTTTCCATTGCTACATTGTTTATTTAAAAAAAAAAACCATAAGTTGTTAAAAAAATCAAAGTTTTTTTTAAAAGAAAAGGATCAAAATTAAAGTTTTTAATAATTAAATAAGGATTTTTTTGTGGTACAGTTTTATTCAATTTGTGGGAGAATATATGTACACCCAATTTTGTTTTTACATGAGCTTTTACATATTTTGGTTTAAACCAATTGACCCAATTTCTAAGAAAACTTTGCTTTATTTTTATAACTCTTGACATTGGAGACAAGGAATGCAATGTGATTTTCATTTTTGAGAATTCTCCAAATTTTAAAACCTCTTTATGAAATTTTGTCTACTTTGAGAATATCAAGATATGGAGTCTGCAATGCCAAATACAATGATTAAGGATGTTGGAGAATTAAGGTAACTAAGGAGGATACATAACAATGAGGTATTAAACTGGGTTCGTACCTCCTAACAAACAAGTAGCTTGAATAGACCAGACATCTCTACCTGCATTATTGTTAATCCTTAGACCCTTAATGTCAGCTATAATTTATGAAAATATCCACCAGCTGATCAATTTAAGTACAACACTGAACTTTTTCTAATGAAGCAAGTTAATTGCAGATTCATCAAAAAATACACCATGCTTTGAAAATGAACACACCTGCTCAACATACTTGCATCGTAATTGAAATTATTAAAGAGAAGGTCAGAAAAGCTTAACAGTCTCAAAGTAGCAGTAGGTGATATTGTAAACATAAGGATGTTTACAATTTAGTTCATGAATTAGTGACATGCTTTTTTTATTTTTCAAATTATTTATTTCATATGATACATGTACAATCCTTATGAAATAAAATCTTAACTTGTTAAAACTCGCATGTGCATTAATTTTGCTGATTTTTCAGAACTGGAAGAAATCTTTTTTTTTTTCAGTCCTAAATTTTACATATTATTACATGTACGGGATAAATTCGTATGATATCCTAGTCACATCACAAATGTAATTATGTGTTTCCAGCCTAATCAGTCCATGCTCCTCACTGTTGCCAACTTTTGCTCTTTTTACATAAACTTTTTTTAAGAGTACTTATTTAATAATAATAAAACACATGGGTAAATAATGTGCACTTGATTTTAAAGTACTAATATAATTTTTTTTTTTGAAAATTTTAATTTTTGAGCACTTTTATCCAATTGTCAAATCTGAAATTGTATCCGAATTGTACTGGTATAACTTGTCTTGCGTTACTTTTAAATTCAATGGAAAACAAGATTACATTTATCATGGGACAGTCATGAATTTAACTCCTTTGAGAACATATCAACTGTGTGAAAACAGAATTAGGTGCATAGTGTACATTTTCTTTTACTCCTTAAATATGCACACGATCGTGATAGCCAAGTAGTCATGTTCACTGACTTGTAATCAAAGTTGTTGCTGTTAACTGATGGGTTTTAATCCTGGTACCACTATAAACTCACCATATAGAGAGATTAAAATATTTAAGTTCGGTGTGATATGGAAGTTTGGAAAATAGGGTGCCGAGTCAGGTCTCATCCTCATCACCTGAACGAGATTTAAAATTATGCGGTTTGTTGCCAATTGCCCTCATGTACTTCAAAGTAGGACGTTAATGCACAATTTACCTGGAATATACACAAACCATTGTTTTATGTTTCTCAAAAGGTAAAAATAATATTCCATGCTATACATACATGTAAAAATCCATACCATTTGCAAAAGTTTTGTCAGCAGCCCATTAAATCTTATACAATAGTTGATTGTTTTGAATTTCTCGTAGTATGTGTTTTTCTAGATCTTGTGTGTGTGTGTGTAAAAGAGGTTTAATTAACACTTCAGTATTAAGATATAATATTTTTCTGGATTACCTGCCATTTTGTTTTTAGGTTACTAGTTTTATATAGATAGTCAGTTTTATATTGATGAAATTTTTATATTTGGCTGAGAATTTAAAAAAAAAAATACTGGGATTTTCAAAATATGTGAAGTTTGGAAGAGTGTTTTTAATTACAACTTGTAGTTTCTTTCCAGGTAATATTCTGCTTAATATTGTGCTAAATGCATCTTTGCCCACATCTCGAACTGGTAAGAATAATGTTCTTCTTGTGTGCATTCCCAATCCTCCTTTGGATGTGAAAAATCCAGATTCCAAGGAAGCCATTCCGATGCTCATACGTGTCAAAACAGAACAGGAGGCTGATGAATTATTAGAAACTCTTAATAAATACAAATCATAAGTAATGAACGGATTATGTTTTTCTCAATTTGAACTGTTTTTATCTCTCTTCAGTTGAAATATGTCTTCATTTAGTCTTTTTATGTGTAAAATAAATCATCAAAATAAACAAATTTGAAATATACTTGTTTTGTTTTTCTTTTAGTTTGATCAAATAAATATCTACATTTTTCTCCCTTTCTCTTTTAAATTGCTTTTTTTAAAAGTTTGAATATTGTCAATTTTATTATGAGAATTTATCACCATTCTTTACTTGGTTGATATGTTCTTAAATGGCATATAATAATATGCTGTTAATTAATGCAACTGAAATATTTACATATTAAAATAAAATAATTACTTCATTTTATACTCATAGAGCATGGTATTCCCTTATTGTATACAGTTTATTTCACTTTCTAAACTGTTGAATTGTATTGATATAGTATCTCCAACCTGTTACAAAACTTTTAAAAGTTATTTATAAGATAGCAACCCTGCTCGAAGTTTTAAATGATTTAGCGAACAGATCCTTCTAAATTCTCATTAATAAAACTCTTCACTATTTGTAACATAAAAACAAGAGTCCTGTGAGGTTCCCTTCTTGGACCAATTTTTAATAACATTTCAATCTTGCAACTTCATTTCAATAACTATGTCTATCATACTAGCAAAGGCAAGGAACACAGAAACAATACCATTTGCACTGCACTCCAACATTCTGGAAGAATTCTTAGATCAATTCAAAATCAAGATAAACATTTAGAAAAAAACCCCACTGCAGTACTTTTTCAAAGTGGTAAAAAACATGTAAATCCACCCTCATTTTATAACACACAATTCAAGTGGACTCAAAACTAAATACTTTGGAGTCATTTTAGGGGCAGCAAGTCCACTTGGAAACAACATATCTTATTCTTTGCCCGAGAAATTCCGGAAATGTATTCGTAAACTTTACCCATTAATTTGTTGGAATTAAATATGAATCTAGAAAATTAGGAGTTCCTCTTGAAATCTGTTTTGCTTTCGATTCTAACTTAAACGGGTCCGATCTGGGAATATGCTGCTAAATCCAATATTCAAATCCTAAGAGTACAACTCTATAATCAGATTAACTAAAAATCCACTATATTTTACACACGCTTTCAAAAATATTCCTAACACTAAATCTTAACATGGTGAATTTAGAATTATATCCCATCACGCACAACATCTAAAGATCCAGCAGAATTCTACATGGTAACTCCCAATCTCCATAACATTAACACACAAGGAATCCAAAAAGGTTATTAAATTCACTAATCTCTCAATAATATACTGTAGTTCCTAATAAGATTGCTTGAGTGAATAAATGTAGGGAGTTTTGTTCAATAAAGGACAATGGTGAATAAAATATCAAGATATATTTAAAGTAAAACAACACAGCAAAAATATATTAAATGCTTTTCATCAGTTTTAATTTCAAAAACTCACAATTTTTTACAAAAATTGCTACACAGCACATTCCACTCTCTCGTCTCGTTTCATGTCTGTAAAGTTTGCTTTCAACAGTTCTCATTTCATATATTGGGAGTTAGGGGATGCAACATTCTCCTCACCTTGAGTTTGGGGATACAAACTCAAAACCAGTAAACATAAAGATAATATAAGTATACAATTTCAGATTACAAAATAATAAGAGTACAATATTTTGAAATATTGGACTGAAATTAATGTTAAAAGTTCAAATATGGAAAGTTCAAAAGTTTTCTTAACTGTTTATAAATCCAGTTTCTTAACTGGCTTTATTTCTCATCACGGGAACAGTTTCATTGGAGTTAGTATTAAGTTCAGAATATTCAATCACCACTTCTGGAACCTTCTGAGTTTCGTATTTTGGTGTCAATTCCAAAGGGTACAATCGCTGGATTGGTCTTAATATGTCTCCCCTTTCAGTTTGCAATTTTACAAGCCTGATTATTCCATCTTTTCCCGGAAAGAGTTCCAGTACTCTCCCTAGCAACCAATGCAGCCGTTTCTTATCGGTACCAATTAACACTATGTCACCTACATATAGTTTTATCTCCTCTTTTGGTAACTGAAGAACGTAGGAAACCCAGATACTTTCTTTTAAACCGTTGTCTTTGATTTTCACGAACCTTCTGAATGTATCTCCATCTCAAAACAATATTAGTCTTTTCAATTTAATCCAAATCAGGAACATCATTTAATGGAATGTCCTGAAGAAACGTTTAGGGGTTCAAGGTTTTCATCTCTTGTTCCTGGGATATATAAGTTAAAGGTCTGCTATTCATAACCGATTCGCTGTCACAGACAAGAGTCTGCAGTTCCTCGTAAGACAAACAGGAGCACGCCCAAGATTTTTTCTTAACAGATCTTTCAAAATCCCAATCAAGCGTTCCCAGAACCATGGAGAGGAGGGTGGATTAAACTTCCAACAAATTTTGTGGACTCTAAATTCACTTTTAATTGTATTCCAATCTAATTGTTTCAAAGCGTTGCTTAGACCTGTGAAGTTACTTCCATAGTCTGAATACATTATAGAAATTCATCCTCTTCTGGCAATAAACCTACGCATAGCTTGAATGAAGTCATTGGTACTAAGTGAAGGTATTGGTTCCAGATGGACAGCTCTAAATACGGCGCAAGTAAAAAGCACTATCCACCCCTTTTGCCTAGACTTAGTCAACAGAGGTCCAGCCAAGTCAACACCCTATACTTGAAAAACTGCTGCTACTTCTGTTTGGTCTTTTGGAAGAGGCGGAAAGGGTACCTCAAGATGTTTCACCTATCCAAAATCTTTCACGTAAAATAGCCAGAGGAGTTAATGTCCTAGCATTTTTGTTAGGAAGATGTTCTTGAACTATAAATCCTCTCACTGCCAGGTGCTTAGATGGTAGAATTGTTGGAGAAATAAAATCTTTTGATTCTTCCTCATTTATCAATCTGGACTTCAAGCGTAAGATTCCTTCTTCATCTTCAAATATTAGAAGACCTTTCAAATTTTTTTGTTTCTTCATTTGAGTAACATTCCTTTTGTATCAAACCAAAAATAATCTTGTGCATTTAACAGTTCTTCATTTTTAAGTTCCGAACATGTTAAGTATTTGGCCTTTGGTTGAAAACGCAGTACAAGCCTAATCATCTTTTAAAATCTAGAAAATCTTCTGGCTCTCTAATGAAATTGACTCTAGATCTGTGTTATTAGCAGAGATGATTAACTTTCGTTTTTCCAACTTTACTTCTTTCTCGTTAATATTTACAGTTGACTTCGGCCACTGTTCCTTCGAATTTTTTAACCAGCTGGCCCTTGCCACTACTTGCGTTTCTGAAGTTGCTTTGGTCCACAACCTCTCGATAAAATGTCTGCTGGATTCTGGTCTGTTGAAAAATGGAATTAATCTTCCGAAGCTGTCAATTTTCTAATCTCACTTATTTTGCAGGCAATGAATACCGACCACTGTTCTCGACGAGTTATCCACGTAAGAACTGTCGAAGAATCAGTCCAAAAATAAGTCTTGATGTTGGGAAGTTTTAGAGCTCTTGCTTCACAGAACTAAACAGCCTATCACCGATGGTAGCGGCCATTAACTGAAGATGTGGTATAGTAATAGTCTTCATGGGAGTTATTCGTGATCTGGCATGAAGTATTTGATCGTTCACTGAGCCCGTATCGGACTCACTTCTTAAGAAAATGTATGCCGCATAGGCTGCCTTTCTGGCATTGACAAAAGTATGGATATTTAAATTTGATTCCTCCATCACACCTAACCATCTAGGAATTTTTATGTTTTTGAAGTATTTCAGTAGTTTTCCCCATTTAAAATTTTTTTCCTTATTTCATCATTCACTTCATCATCCCCTGATTATTTAGTTTTCCAAGTTGCTTGCAGCAAAATCTTACTTTGAATCATAACAGGTGCCAGAAAACCTATGGGATCAAATACTTGACTAACCAGTGAAAGTATTTTCCTTTTAGTTATCTTTTCTTTTTCATCAAACGTCAAAGATATTGAGTCAATTTCTAAAGAATCAAACATTTTGTCCCAAGTCAGTCCTAATACTGGTGATGTTGTACTTCCTGAAGGAATGGTAGAACTTTCCCATTCTCTGAGATCAAACATTCCTTCTTTCCCTACGTTAGTTGCAGATTCGACGAATATTTTTAGTTCGGTATTATTTTGTACACTAGTTACGCAATTATCGACTTAAAAACTATCTTGTAATTTTTTAAAGAAATTCTTCAGAGTAACGTTCTTTTATTGATTCTTTTGATAAATGGTAATTAATAACCACCATTAAGAGAAAAGGGCTACTGGTGATTCCAAAGACCATTCGAGCATGACTAAGTTCGGATATTACCCTCATTGTCATACCAAAGAAATCTTACGAAGTCTCAATCCTTCTCATGTAAAGATATTTGAAGAAAAAGCCATTCTGATATCTGAAATCACACCGATCGGTTTCAGTCTCTCGTCAAAATAGAAGGAATTGATTCAATTTCATTACTTCCAGTCTCCAAACAATCATTTAAAGACGGACGATTATGGATCTTAGCAGAGGCATGGAAGAATGCTCTTATTTTCATTGAAGATGTTGTGGATGTTTCTTTGATGACAGGTCGGTGTGGAAGGTAATAAGTACCAACAGGTAACTTCTTTCCAGGAACTTCCTCAATAACTTCTTCTGACCATTCTCGAAAGACTTGGTGATGATTTTCTGTAAAACCGATTTTTTCCAATTGTTTGGTAGTTGATTCAATTCTTTTCAATCACAACTCGAAATTGTCTGTTAGAAAAGCACGATCCACTTTCCAAGGCATATGGACCTCGTATCTTCCATCTTCCTTTTGCCGGACTGTTTCTAGAAAGTGAGACATAGCTGCTTTTTCCTTTTCCTCTTTTGAATTTTGCTCACTGGTATCCCGTATACCAAGTAGTTCTAGAACCAGGGCCGATCCTAGCAGGTGTGCAGCGCGTGCACCGCACGCGAGCGGCCAAGCCAAGGGGCGGCCGCAGGCCATATATGGTTCTATCAATCAAACAACATTTTTTACGAATTTTTCAAAATAAAACTTATTATATAATTTGAATAAATATGCTAAATTTTGAATAGTTATTGAAAAATCAAGTCCCGTTTTCCCGATAATACTGCAAAGTTTAATAAAAATAGAATGGTTGTGCATAGTGTGTTGGCCGATTGTCCATAAATGTCTACTACTTTAAACATCCTCCATCTGATAGCAAAATTCGTGTTGGATCCGACAATACCGCATTAAAAAAGTTTTTTTTTTTTTGGTTTTGTTTAATAGTGGCCCTGGCAGCCCACTGGGGATCGAAGCTTAATGAAGGCGTCTCAAAAAGTATTTTTGCTAAAGTTGCTTTACGAAAATATCTAATAATGTTTAAATTCAATATGAATTTGGGGAATATAAAGGTTTTAATTTAATAATAACCTTACAATTAAGAAAAACAAAATCGGGGAAAGAAGCAGTTTTTGCCTAAGGTTTTACAACGCTTATAAACAATGTTCGTTTTCCTTTTTAGTCAGTTATACTTCTATCAAAAGGTAGTTTCTTGTAGTTTTATTTGGTATTAAGTTATAAAAGAAAAAATCTTGCAGCTTCTTTGGACTTTCGAGCAAGTGATTCTTTTTACAAAGCCTGTTTGAAAAACACTTCAATATTCACATAGTGTTATTAATGTTAGCGAAGTTCTAAATCTAATTTTATGTTGTAGAAACTTAATGGTACTTTAGTACTATGTTAAAAAAATGCTTGTTTTATGCGGTTTTTTTAAAGTTGTAATTGTAACCAGATGCCATACAATCAGTGTGTCGATGTTGATTTAAACTGATTTCGGGCCTTGGGCGCAGAAGATCTACAGGGCCCCTTCGCACTGGCCAGAAAACCTGATTAAGCCTAGTTTATCCGGGTCCCTGGGCGTCCAATGGATAAACCGGCACTGCATATAATCAAACAGGCGAATCAAGCGATTCACAACATAGCACTAAAAACAGAAATAAAAGAAAACAAATTAAATCTAATCCTGACCTATATATATCTTCCCACTTACTTGTATACTCCTAGCTGGAGAGTAATTTTATATGATCATATCCATTGCTCCTTACCGTGTTTACTATTGTCTCTATGTTGGCAGCAGGGGCGGCATTTGGACCGAATTTGAAAAATACTTTTTTTTGTTACGAAAAAATTGATATGAAAATATTTCTTGAAATATTATTATTTATACTTTGGAAACCTGGTACCTTATTTAAATATCTGGAATTTTATTAGTATTTGGATTGAATTGAAATGTGCTGACTACTGCTAGTAAAATTTGTAACGACTATATCTTTTTCTAAAAAAATAAAAAATTCACTGCGTAGAGATTTGTTGTAGCAAGTATATGGGCCCCAACCTCGAGATACAGGTACAAATGATTATCTTTTGTAAATGGAATTACTACGTTAGGGTGACAAATGTGCACAAAACAATATTTTGTTTAGATCAGCGTTTGGCAAATTGCCGTTCTTCAAAATTCTGCTTTTATGTAGAATTGAAAATTATATTTGTTAAAAAGTTATATTGTTCACTATTTTCTAATTTATAAATATCTCTATGTAAAAAAAAAAAAAAAAAAAAAAAAAAAAATTATAGCATTTACATGCCCACTTAAATATTTGACTGGCTTTCTGACAGAATTTATTTTTAGAAGTGTATTTGATTTATCTTTTTTGTATCTACTCGTAGCAATGCGAATCTGGTATTTCATTTTATGTATCTTATTTTCTTATTCTGTACTGTGTGCGTTTAAAGCCAGTCTTATGTGTTGAACCTTGAAGGGTCCGAGGCTGGTGTGTACTTTAAATCATGAAATTTGATATGTTTTTTCTTATTTTCCTCTGTAATTTTCTCCCCATCCCGAGTGGGTCACAAAAGACATTCTTTCCACTCACATGATGTCTGGTGTCAGCTAACTTAAAGGGAACAGAGGCAATAAGAATTGTTAGGAAATAGCCAGCCACAAGAGATATAGTCTTGAATGTAGTTATTTAAAGTTAAAATAAACGCCTGCGGTCTCTACCATCAACCGACTCATTTTAAAAAAAATGGCCTGCTGAAACTGGCACAGTTCAATCTTTTACATTTCGCTTGTTTGAAATAGCAACAGGTAATTACGTTTTTAATTTCGAATTAATTTATATTTTCTAAGACTTAAAATAATATTCAAATTCCTCCTGTAAGGTACACCTCCGAATAAGGCGCAATTAATGTTGCTACCGGTATCTTTGAATATGGATCTTAGGACATTCTATTTAAGTGACACTAAAACAAAGGTTTGATTTCTTTTTTTGTAAAATTTTAAGATTTCAAAGACGAGAGAGTTTGAGTTTCTCTTTAAATAAATGAAATATTCAATACCTATGTATAAATCAATGTAATTTAACAGAGGAAATGAACAGAGAAATAAAAAATTGCAACATTGTCTGTTCCATGCTTTGATTTAGAGACAAACAGAATATGTACGAGGGTAAGCGCGTCGCGTTATAAAGCGATTGCAACTCACGGGGGCGCGTTTTCTTTGGGTTTACATAAGAAATAAAAATGCTAGCTTAGGTAGACACAATGCATAGGCTTTCAAAAAGGTCCGTACAACGGAATATTTTCAATAAATTTCTCTAAGTACAAGATTTTAATGCTCATTTCAAACATATATAGAGTAATTAAACTTTTTTCTATTAAGAATTTTCATTTTTCACGAACTTCAAATTAAAAAAAAAAACCTGTGACTAAGGTATTTATTTGCCTATCATTTATTTAAAGACGAATACGACTTGAATTTCAAATTAAACTAATTTCCTAGTATTCCTAGTTAAACTAGTATTAAATGACAAAATACCCTGTGTCTGGTCTGGTGGATTTAAATTTCTTGCTCTAGGAAATATTGTGTGTCAAACACAAAGTTCGCCGCCCATCCGGTATAGTGGTCAGTGAAGCTGACTGCGGTGCCGCAGGGACTGGGTTCGAATCCCGGAGAAGGCATGGATGTTTGTGTTGTAATCCTTTCTTCTGTCTGTGTTGTTTACCCCCGTGTTATACGTTCGGTGGTGCACGGGGTTTATAAATGTTAAAAAAATAAAAAAAAACACACACACAAAGTTCCTTATTAAAAGGTATATAGTACTATATTTTTACCCTATTAAGGTAAAGTATTAAGGAATATTTTATTGTATTTGCCTTCATGAAAAAGTGGACTATAAAAACAATATATTTAGTTTTAAAAAATCTCTTTCATTAATACACATATATGTATACATTTATGTAATAAATAAATTCACGTAGTGTAACGATTTCAACTGAAAGGACAACTGAGTTAAAAGAAAACTAGCTAATTTTAAAGTCAATGAAATTATTTTGTATATGCGCATCCATAGCTATAGTTAACAGTACATGGTTTTTCAAATTTCATCTTTAGATTAAATTGAAATAATATTAATTGACACTAATTGTTTTTTTTAAGACAACTTCCACTTCCAGAATGAAACATGCACATCCTTCATTACTGTTCCCAATATTAAAAAAAATGCGGTTCATTTGTCTTGTTTATTGTAAATTTTCATTTTTTTTTTTTTTCTGATTACAATTATGAATCAATTTTTTGAACCACCATGTTAAGTCAAAATAACACATGTGTGTTTTTAAATGGGTTTTTTTTCTCTCTCTCTCTCTTTTTATACATCAATAGAAATTTAGTAATATTATGTTTCAATTATAAATATATTCTTATAAGTAATTGTGTTATTGATGATCGAAGTATCGAAAAGGCATTTTTTAAAAATGCTCTCGGAATATTTAAAGTTTATGAATTAGGTCAATAAGAGGCTAGTTCTTTCAATGTTTACTTTCATTTTCAATTTAAAGAGAAATAAATTTTTTAGAATTATTATCAATTTATTTTCAAATAAAATTGCACACATATGTGTTAATATTTAAATGTTATCGAAAATACCCCGAAATGACATTTTTGCAGGAAGCTAAAAAACAGAATTTCATTGGAATGAGAATTATAATGCATTTTTTTATTATTATAATAATCATGAAAATACTCCGAAACACGTAAACTGCATAAGATCGTGGTGCGAATATAAAGACAAGGCTAGAAAAAAAATTGTACTACTGACGCGGACCAACAAAATGTATGCGATTAAGAGAAAAAAAGCGATGGCGCGCCATCATTGAAAGATTGATTGCAGAAGTACAATTTTTAGCCTGTCAAAAATTTGGTATTTACAGGAACTAGTATGAAAAGTTGAAATATAACGATTATTTTTTTTACAGACAGTTTAGATATTGGCCGAATTTGATCCAGTTATTTCAGAACACATTAATAATGCCAGTAAATGCAAAAATAACAAAACACGCATTCCACACTATTCCACAGCATTTTCAAAATGAAATAATTATATACTATTTTCGCTCAATCTATTCCTAATGAGATAAGAAGCATTGTCAAAAAAGCAAAATATTACACTATAATTCTTGACTCTACACCAGATATTAGTCACACAGAACAAATAAAGTTTTTTATTAGATGTGTGAGCTCCAGTGGTGGGTAAGGTATATATTTTAGAACTTTTTCTAGGAGTTTTTAGGAATACTACACAAGAAAGGTTTTCAGATATGGGCGCAGTCTCTATTGAATCGGGAATCTCTGAAAAAATTGATTTTACCAAAATTATTGACAAATTTGCTTCTCAGAAAGCCAGAAAAGTTATTTTATAATTAATTTTTAAGTAGTCTTTGTAGAAGGACTGATTTATATACTTTTCGTTTTCACGAGATTTATGCTTAAGTACTTATTATATTTTCTGAGTAAATACTGTTGCTTTGCTTTTCTAACTATAAAATGTCTATTTTATTTCAAAGGTTTTTGCTTGTTTATTATTTTGTTGAAGATTTTGTCGCTATCATATCCTATTAGCTGACCAGAAAAATAAAAGTAATAAAAAATAAAGTTTAAGACTTAAAATTTTATTTGCATTTTTATTAATGTCTTACTTTTTACTCTTATACAAGTAGATGAGTTCATAACCTCAAAAAATGAGTATTAAATAAGTAATTTAAAGCATAAGTATTGTAATAAGCAATTCATGTACAAGTGTTGTAATAAATAATTAAATATATAAGTATTGCAATAAGTTATTAAATATATAAGTATTATAATAAGTTAGTAAATATGTAAGTAATACAATCAATAATTAAATATATAAGTATCAGTCAAAATATGAAAAATTCTCTAGAGGGGCGGCATATTAGGTCTTTGCACGAGGGCGGCCGACACCCTAGGATCGGCCCTGTCTAGAACCCACAGTGAAGAAACAGGAATATCTTCTTGAGATAACATGGTTACAATGTTCATACTTGCATCCTTTTTGCCTGTATATCAGGGTACTTTATCCATCACAGCCCAAGCTAGCTTAGTTTCTAATACAACTAAGCGTGTCTTTAATTCTTCTCTTCGACCAGTAATTAACTTACCAGATACGTCTGCACCCAAAAGTACTTCAATGGGACCAGTGTTTTCTTGAGTATTGGTTAAGAATATCTTTTTAGTTTTCAATTCATGTATCCAAGAACCATTAGAAATGTACATTTTTTACACTACTCTGTATCAACTGTTAAAGCATCCAAATAATTATTATGCGTTAACTTTAATGAGTCTGTTTTGTGCTTAAGTAAATGTAAACACATTTCACTACATTTAAAAAATTTTTTTATTCTACCATAAGTACGAATCATTTTCTTATTATTTAATTTTTGATACTTTTGCAAGCATATCCCAAGTCGACTGCAATCATAAATTTTTTTAAAACTTCGCAAAAGCTAGTACATCGCTAATAGCTATCGATAATATTAATTTAGGCCAGCTGCACCGGCGAAAAAGAAAACCACTATCGAGAAATTAGACGTCTGTCGCTGCATCACCAGGTCTAGACTCGCCTGTCAACTCTTATGCTGCTCCCCCCCCCCCAGTCTTCCTGACTACCACTAATAGGATCGCTGCCCCTCTACCTACAGCTAATAAGTACAAGGTGATTCATTAAGAAGTATACAGTTTGAATGCACTGTAAATCAAGAACAATTTAAGGTATTACTTGAAGTCTATACTTTTTGTGTGATTGTATTGTATGTTTCTGTTCATCTATCTCTCGTCTTTCGTATGTATCCCAGGATGAAACTCACGACAATAACAAATGTTACTCGTTACAGAATTTGTGGAATTATTTAAAGTTCTGTTACAGACAGTCACAGATGTTCCATGTGTGATGATTATGTCCTTAATCACACGACACACATTGAGCCGGTCATCCATTTCTGCCCAAACGCGTGTTAAGGCATTTGAATCGTCCATATCGATAATGGTTGTGATTAGGGTTTCTTTCAAGGGTTCCCGGGAAATCATAAGATTTTTGTACTTTTTCCATTCCCGGGAATCACACAGGGCTTGAATTATCTATGAGGTAGCTATTTTTGATTTAACCTTAGATTTCTATTTCGGACATCGTTAACTGAACTTCCGGACGAAAGAATGCTCGCTACCCCAACTGCGGGGTAAGAGTGTAATATGAGAACTTTGGAGGTGAGAATTTTTCCACAGCTAGCCGTGGGTGTATCGAGCTTCGTTAACAAGAAATAATTGAGTTTTTAAAGCAATCGCATTTCGTTGCCAGCCAGAACTACGTGATCGAAGAGAGTTTCAAGATCTAAATTTACGTGGATAATGTAAGTACTAATACTTAAAACTGTTGTCTGTTTAATCTTTTTTTTTTTTTTTTTAAAATTTCGGATACTTGTCTTTATTATGAGCTGTTTAATTGAATCAGCAATTTGAAGTAGGGAATGAACCCACAAACTGCTTGGGGGAGAATATTTTCTTAAGAAAACGGGCAATTTTTCTTATTTATTAATTTTCTAAACTTAAATTTCATGTGAGATTCTTATATTAAAATTTATTTATATTTATATATGTAACAATAATACAGCAAGTCCATAAACAAGAAATCGGTAAAAAACAAATGAAATATCTTAAATACAATAATTAATATTTTTAACGTACATAATCGACACTTCAGCAGCAAATGAGTTTTCAAGTATATATTAATATTTATCTCTTAGTAGAGCAACATCAGAGAAATAATTGATTCAGCTTCGACTGGTTAATTTTCAAACGCAGTGAGTCAGTAAAGGAACATTATTTTTAGTAATTATTTTTCAAATGTGAATTTTCCCCCGAGATTTTTAATTTACAAAATCTTTAATTGTAACATTTTTTCCATGCCTGAGTAATAAAAGTATAAATTGCTTATGTTTTCTGAAATCCTATTTCAAAAATGAATAATCAATTTACTATATATCTTTTGTACTTTTTAGCTCATTATATAAATAAGAACTAATTTTGTAATTTATATGTATCCTTATTTAAAAATGATTATTAATTTTATTTAAAAATAACTTGTTTTTAACTTTTTTAAAATTTTGATGTATTTCCAGGAACCCCGGAAACGACAATTACATTCCCGGGAATGGAAAAACCCGGGAAATCAGAAACCCTAGTTGTGATACGCTGTTTCAACTCCGCTAGATCAACTAGAAGGGGAGAGACGAATACCTTTCCTTTACGAACTCTCTCCGGAAGAAATCATAAAGTGTTAATTCAAGTTTTCTGGTTGACCATTGAGTAACAGGTTGTTCTGCAACTGTCGTATCAATCAAAGAGTTAACAAATCCAACAAAGTGGCTCCCGTGGCATTTTGCAAATTTCAAGAACACAAAGAACCTTTTTTACTGCAAAAGCAGCCATTTTGACTGACTAGTCTCATGACACGCATACTATTGCCTATACCACTTCCGTCAGGGGCGAGACAAACTTTGAGTGCATCTTCCTTATGGTTCACTGAAGGGTTGCTTGTTGGTTTGTTAAGCATCTAGGAAGAGTGTGTTTCTTTATAAATCACCCTGTGGGCTGGAGAGTGATAAAAAAAACTCAAATGTCCGGAGATTTTGCCACGATCGCTAGAAAAAGAAAGATTTTTTTGATTGGTGACGTTGAGCTTTGACGTTGCGAGATTGATCTAGAATAATCAATCCGGCGTTAGCCATATCTGTATGTTTAAAGGCGAAAACGGTCTGTGATAACTTGTGAATTAAAATTTTAAATTTAAAAATATTTTTACGTAAAGTGTTGTTGTGATACATGTTCACACACACTCATATTCATCTTATATCTAAGGCATATAAATGATATTTTGTTGTATTTTGTCCCATGTGTCCTTTGTTGGCTGTATCCTATAATCGAGTCTTCGAAGACTTCAATAAGATAATGTAAGACCGCATGTTACCCGTCGTATTCTGATCTACCTCAACACAGAGAATGTGCAACTGTTGCCTTGGTCAGCATGTACGCCAGATCTCTCATCTATTGAAAACATCTAGTCATGGGTCACTGAGAGATTGAATCGCTACCGCTTTCCAGTTACTACGATTGATTAAGTGTGGGATCATGGAATACCTACTTGTGTCTGTCATCCAAGCCGAGTTCGATTCGATGCCTAATCGGGCTAGCTGCTAAAGGTGGCAGCTCTGTGTTCTTATTTCGGACCAGTATACTTCCAAATTATCAACAGTTTTGATCATATTTTGTTCCTACTATTCTGTATACGAACGATCAGTAAAATTTTGTTTCTTACTTTCCTTCCTGGTGTTGCAATTTCATTGACCAGTTGCGGAAAAACATTATTAACATAGCCCAATTTTACACATCTACCCCCCGTTTTTGTCATGTTTAAATTAAATATTAAAAATGTAAATCTTCCCTAACGTGATGAGCGTTTATGCTTTTGAGAAATGGATATTCTCTTATTAAAATTCCCCTTCGTCTCTTTTCTACTTGTACGAGTATCTAAGTGCTTAGCTAGCAGGAGAATCGTGGAATTTATGCTAACAATTTATGTAAGCCCAATTTTTTGTGATTAGGCATCATGTACATCCTATCTGGCAACAGCTTGACATTTTTGAATGACTAAAGTCACAGTATAGTGACTGGAAATAACTTGCGGAATAAATGGTATATAATTGAAATGATTAGAAGAATGATTAATTTTCATCAAAAGGCTCCTTCTAAAAAAGCTTAGAATTATAAGATTGACTTCATAAGCATTGATGATGAATTTTTTTCATAAAAACTGAAGGAAGATTTTTGAAAAAAGAAAAAACTGATTTGAAACAAAAGAATATATTTTATTTTCTTAAAAACTCGGAATATAATTTTTGTTAAAAAGCCTCGTACAAATAATGCGGCATTGAATTTGAGCTCTTTAGGGACGTATTAAATATAAATATCATTCAAATCTAAAAGTTCATTTTGCAATCGAGTTTCGCTCAAAGTAAGCACTTTTAATTTCTTCAATTATGATGCTTTCGAACTCCACTTGGCCGATCATAGCAGGTATGCAGCGCGTGCACTGCACGCGGTGGCCGCATGCCTCATATATAGTTTTATCAATCAAGCAAAACTTTTTACGAATTTCACAAAATAAAACAAATAATAATAAGTCAATTAAATATGTTGAAATTTAAATAGTTGTTGAAAAATCAAATCAAGTTCAGATTTCTCGAAAAGTGCACAGTGTGTTAGTCCATTGTCCATGAATGTCTGCTCTACAACCTTCATTTAATAACAAAGTTCGAGGCAGAGCTGGCAACACCCCAATAAAAATGTTTTTTTTTGGCTTATCAGCAGCACAATGGATCGATGTTTAACAAAGGCGTGTAAATAATTATTTTTGAGAAAGCTACTTTACGAAAATATCTAATAAGGTCAATATTATCTAAGATACATGGGAGGGGTTTAAATTCAATATGCATTTGGGGAAATTAAAAGTTTCAACTAAATAATAGCATTAGAACTTAGAAAAACAAAATAGAGGAAATAAGTTATTTTTTGTCTATTTGCATTTTTATTAATGTTTTAATTTTTACTATTATAGAGGCAGATGAGTTTATAACATCAACGTTGAGAATAAACCAAAATATGAAAAATTATCATAGGGGTGGCACATTAGGTCTTTGTTCGCGGGCGGACGATACCGTAGGATCGGTCCTGGATCTCTGACTATTTTCAATCAGTAGGCGTTAAATTTTAGTCTCCTGCTTGTTAAATAGATTAACATTTGCTCACAAAATATTTCCACAGTCAAATTATTTTTTGCAAGTAGTGTTAATTTTTTCCATCTTGGAATGAATGTTTTATACATCACCAGAACTTATTTTTATTTCAGCAAACGGAGAAAGGAATTTTTGTTCGTAATACCTGTAGCAAAAAAAATAAATAAATTAACCAGCTACGTAGTTTTCTTATTTTAAGAAACTCTTTATATTGCAACTTTTAGTTCGTAAAATTTCCTGCAGCTTAAATTATATTGACCACCACCATTTTGTTGTCCTAGTACAGGGGTCGGCAAATCGCATCTCGCGACTTGCATGTGGATCTTTGCATAGACCGTTGCGGCTCTCTCATCACCCTTCTGCCTATACATATTAAAAATAATTATGTCTATTAAAACTTATTGTTTCCTTTTATAATTATTTATTGAAAGGACTTACTTTACTTGCGTCTAAAATTAAATATTTGACTGGGATTAAATTGATCTTCATTGACAAAGTTTATTCAAAGAGAATCAGCGTAAATTAGTTCTAAAGCTGCAAAAATTCAATTTATTTGTAAAAATTCCATCATGGAAAGAGCTTAAAATGATTTTAGCAACGTTTATTTATTTGTATATATAAATTCGGGAACACTTATGAATGTACATGATATAACGTGAACTCCCCCCCCCCTTAAAAATGGCGAAAGCACATTCCATATTTTATGACATGTCTTAGAATTAATAAAAAAAGTGTTTAAATGACATTCTTTTTACTTGCTAGAACAACCAATATCAGTTTTAATAATTAGCGTCATCATGTGTGAAATTCTTGAATAAAGTACTTAATATAGTATTGCTGAGGAAATATTTTCATGAAGCTTGAAAGTTCAATCCCCAAGTAAATAATTTGACTATGTTTGTTCCTGCACTGAGACACAGAAATAAAAATACATTTGATAATTCTTAACTTTTGAAGGAATGGGAAAAACCTTTTATTTAAATATTATAAATGGCAGTCGCACTTGATCGCCACCATTACCCTTTCCCGTGCGTGCATGCGTATGCATATAAATGGCTCTTTAATACTTGAGTTCTTTTTCCCTCACAATTTGGCTCTTCTCTATCTAAAGTTTGCCTGCCTCTGTTTTAGTACGATATTAACTGAAAGAGCACAAAACCTTCCTATTTTCTTATCTGTGCCTTGACCATTTCCCCCTCTTTAAATTAATAAAAGGTAAGATTTTTGTGTTTTCAAGAAAAATAATTTAGACACCCATTTTATGCATCGAAAATACATTCATTATGTGTTTCCTCTTTTAGTAAAAATCTTATCTATGACGGAATCATGTATCTCTTTCAGTTCTCGTTGTAAGAGATGCCTCCTCATTGACCAAAGAGAGGAGGCTTTCTGTGTCTTCAGTCTCTTCTTCAGGTAGTTCTTTTCTTCGATTCCTCATCTGTTGAACTCTTCGCTGCATCCTGAAGTTTTTCCAGCGAACTGACATAAGAACGATCCAGAGGAGGAAACTGAACAACAGGGTTAGAGTAAGTATTCCAAAATTTGTTGTTGGATCTGAGATGAAAGGAGTAAAGGTTTTGAAAGATTAAGGATACGGAAATATTATTGAACATGCATATATATATATATATATATTATTCATGGGTTTCATTAATTTACTAAAAAGAAGTATAAGATGAATAAAAAAAAATTATTACTAAATATTTAGCATTACTGATCATATGAAATAACACAGTTAGGGAAAAATACTGCCTTTTGTATGAATGTCAACAATGAGCTGAATTCATGTGATGTTAGTCACATAATAAATGCAATTCAGCCAATAAGTTTATGCGCCTTATTGTTGTAAACTTTTACTTTTTACAGAAACTTTTCTCTGAAACTAATTCTGCTAGGGCGGGGGGGGGGGGGTCTGTAACTTCAACAGAAAGCGTCCCCAGGTGGTGGATAGGGGAATGCCTCCATTGGTTTTCTTAATGGGTGGTAGGAGGGAAATAAAATACTTCCCACGATTCAACAGGCAGAAGTCCAACCTCTCGAGGTTCTGGCAACCCCATCTTCCATGAATTGTGCAATATCAGCTAGCCTTAATTCTACCACGTCCGGGGCAGCCAACGCGACAAGACCTGCAGTCCGGGGCCACGTCGAGAAATCAGCTACAATGACATTAAACTTCCTACAACTTAACATTAACGGCACTCAGAGAAAGGTGGCAGAACTTTCTGACATTTTATATACCAATAATATCCATGTTGCATGCCTTCAGGAAACAAAATTGAACTGAAAGTTGGGCCTCAAAATAAAGGGGTACACAATCACCAGAATAGATGGAGCAGAGTTCCATAGAAGAATAGATGGCCAGAATATATTGACCAGAATAGATGGTCAAGTTCTCATCCTCTGTTCCCCAACAGAGGAGGAGAACTTGATTTCCTAATTAAGACACCAGAAATGAAGTACACCGAAGTAGTTTCTTCTTTATCTCCAACTGACAGCAGCATGGAAGCTCAAGCAATTAATACTCTTCTCCCAAAGCATACAATTACAATGATAAATGCCTATCATCCAGATACCTCTCCAAGTGATATCGACCTGCTACATGACCTTGCCTAGTTGAAGGCTGAGACGAAAGTATTACTAGGAGACCCTTAACGCAAAAAGCTCCTCCTGGGGCAACACATTACTTGATTCAAAAGGAATCTAAGTTGAAGTCCTTATTGATGATCTAAATTTAACCATTATTAACACAGGAGAAAATACCTACGTTTCTAGAACAAATGGCAAAGCGTCTGCCCTAGATGTCACTGCCATTAGCCACCCATCAGCAGAAAAAACACAATGGAAAAAGCTTGATTCTACCATCATTGACCACTATCTAATTGTTACAAATTTCTCAATGGAATAAGAACCTCCCCAGCAATCTAAGGGCTCTTGAAACTTTCGCAAAGCAAACTGGTTTGGGCTTACCCAGGAACTAGAGAATCTTTGCTCTGAGTCAAGAGATCACGGCAACTTGGATGAACTTCTCTCCCTTTTCACCAACTTGATTCAAGACGCAGCAGGGCATCATATTCCCAGAGGAAAGAGAAGGAATGACTGGATTCCGTTTTGAAGAGATAATAACATCGAAGAATGAGAGAGATCAACTTGCTGAAGAGCTCCAGAACAACAACTGTAAGCACTTAAGACGTAAACTCATTGAAGCAAGTGAAAGTGTAGAAGAAGACATCTCTTCTAGCAAACAAGAAAACTGGCGTGAATTTTGCCGCAAACTTAACTCGAGAAAAGGTACATCCCAGTATTGGAACTTGTTAAATGTCCTAAGCAACACCAAAAGCACAACACAGGGCAGTCCGCAATTAAATGTCGTCTTCATCAATGGTTCAAATGCTAGAACAAACAAAGAAGTAGCAAATCTGCTTGGAAAGCATTACGAAGACTCAAGTAAACAAGAATACGCGGCAGAAGACAAGACAGTCTACAATAGATATAAATCAATCATTAAAGGTAACAGGACGAATACTAACAATAGCCTTTTTACATCAGACTTTACTGTTGCGGAACTTGAGTCTGCGATCATACGCCTCGATCAAAAAAAAAAAAAAAAAAAAGATCTCCTGGACCTGATCTCATCTTTGGCCAAATGATAACAGACTTTGGAGAAAATTCTAAAAGACACCTGCTAAACATTTTCAACACTTCAAGGCGCTCAGGCAAGTTTCCTAAGATCTGGAAAAATTCTGTCATTATTCCCATCCTCAAGCCAGGAAAAGCTGCTACCAACTGCGAACATTATCGATCCATTTCACTAACCAGCATCCTCTACAAACTTTTGGAGCGCATCATACACACAAGATTAATGCAGCGGATTATATAGAACAATGTTTTGCGTTTTTACCAAACTGCGTACGGAGCAAGGCACAATACCGCCAACCAGTTCTTTTACCTTTTCCAGTCCGTGATTGACGGTTTTCAAGATAAGCCGCATAAGAAAACAACTATGGTACTCCTAGATCTCTCTGCTGCTTTCGACTGAGTATATGGAGATATAAACTGATCAACATCATTCGTGCAACTGGCATATCATCAAACGCTCAGATCTGGATAAATGATTTCCTTCATAAAAGAAGCTTTAAAGTCAAAGTAAATGGTTCCTTCTCAAGCACTCACAATACGAAGACAAGAGTTCCCCAGGGCTCTGTGCTTAGCCCACTCCTTTTCCTCCTCTACATGAATACGATCGACCACCATTTAAGTAAAAATGTCAAAGACGCCTGTTACGCCGATGACATTGCAGTGTGGCATACACACACAGAAACTTCACAAACAGTCCTAAATGCCTGCATGCAACACATTGAAACGTGGTTAAAAGAGCTTAAGATCAGTATTAATCCCGATAAAACCAACTTTTTCATCTTCTCAACTGACAGAAAAAAACAGAAAACCCTTCCATCTTTCTCTTCAAGCTCTTCGGTTCGGAAATAAATCAAATTTCTTACCCAAGGTACCTTAGTCTCACTCTTGACGCAGAGCTAAGATTCTCGCAACACATCGATAATATTTCAAATAAAGCACTAAAAAAGCTTAGCATCCTTAAGAGATTTTTCGGTGCTTCTTGGGGTTCAAATCCAAAAACACTTCTAAATACATATACCTCCATCGTTAGGCCCATTCTTGAGTACGCTGCACTCATTTGGGCACCAGCCAAGCCTACGGCAAAGGAAAAGATTGACTCGATCCAGTACAGGGCTTCGAAAATCAGCACCAGAGCTGTCTCATCTACATATAACATCAAAGCTGAAAAAGAATGTGGCCTCACCCCATTAGAAAGCAGAAGAAAATTATTCACAATTAAATTTACAAATAACATACGAAGCCTCTCAGATAACCATATTTCCAACAGAACTTTCAAAGTGTGGAAAGATAAATCTAGGCTCAAAAGATCCTCAACCCTGCAACAAGACCAGGAAATCAGAAAAAATATCAACTTTCAGCAAGAGTGAATGATATTCCGAAAGAACCTTCATCAAAGGTAAATCTAAACCTCCCACGACACCTGCACTAAAAAAACCCTGCCTCGATAATCAAAGAAAAAGGTGACCATACCTTCAAAGAACCTACCACCCAAACTCAAAATTTAGCAATCGTCTACACTGATGGCTCATCCGACTCAAATCTTGATAGAGGAGGTGCAGGTGTCTTCTTTATTTCTCCAAACAGAGAGCACGAGTGCCATAAAATTTAAGTAGGGAAAATCACATCCAACTACACTTGCGAACTCATTGCTATCAAGAGTACATTGGAGATTTTCCTTTTTAAAAGAATCCAGCAGCATCGTCATCTTCACAGACTCAAGATCAGATCTGCGCTGCAAGCCATCCAGAAGATCAAGTGTCAAATCAGCCACAAAATTATCCAATCCATCGACAAAATTATCACAGAAAAGAAATCCTGCACGCTACAATGGATACTATTCAATGTAAATATCTTCGGTAATGAGAAAGCCGCTAGACCTGCCAAAGAATCCAGATCTTGCGCTCAATTATCTAACCTCACGACCCTCATCGACGCCAATGCAGTTGCCAGCCGAAGGATTTTCAACAATAATTTTAAATATTCCATCCCAGCTCTAAATAGCAACCGCACAATAGCATCAATAATAACTAGACTTAGAACAAAGCACGTAAAAGGATTGAAAATCTCAACGGACGGACAAAGAAGTTACACAAATCGTTGCTCAAACTGCCCTAATGTTCAACTGTCTCCCCAACATATCCTCAGCTGCCCAGCAATTCAAGCCAGACTTTTCAAGATCAGCCCAGTAAACCCAGAAGATTTGATTTTCTCTAGAAAAGCTGTTGAGGTTTCCAAAGCTGTCTTTGACAGCTTTGGAACGATCTAAAGCTTCCCTTTTTTTATTAATCTTCACATCATGGACACGTCAATAACAACAAAACAGAAACTTTTTTAAAAACAATTTTCTATTCGTCAATAATAACGTACATAAATAAACAAAATGCTTTTATTTTAAAGCATCTGTAGAATATCTATTTACTTTGAAGAACTTTTTGAAGCCTCTTAATATACTTAGACATCTTTAACCAATTATCAAATTTGAAAATGTATCTGGATTTTACAAGAATGGACTAAATTCATGACGGTCACATGATAATATAGACACGTGTTCTACATTGAATTCAAAACAGACAATAAACTAGCCCGTACTTTTTATTCTATTTGTAAGACTTAAGTAAAATTTCAAATTGCATAATTTTTATACATGTACTTTTAAATAAAGTAACAAATATTAATTTTTTTTTAAAAAAAGTTTCTGTAAAAAGCGTAATTTGGCAACAACGAAGTGCATGAACTGATTTGCTGAAAATAGATAATTGCATTTATCGTGGCTATGACGTCACATGTGTTTTTGAACTTGATTGGCTAAAAACACGTGGTTTAAAATTATCATGTGATTATGACGTCACATGAATTTAATCCATTCAATGCAAAGCACGTGCTTTCATTTATCACGTGACCTTCATACATTCAATCCGTTAGGGCTATCAGGAACTTTTTATGGGGGTTTTTCCCTCTTTTCTTATGGTAAATGAAAAATTTCAAAAATTTCTTTCGTATGTATATTATTTTGGACAAAAAAATTTTCTATTCGTTTTTAAAATCTTTAAAGAGACATTTTAAAACTAAACATATATTTGTGAATGAAAATTTTAATTTTAGGAAAAAAAGTTACTTAGAAATGATTCAGAATTTTAAAATGAATGCTTCCATTAAACAAAGGAGACTGAGGGCTGAATGGTTAGTCTAAGAGATTGAATAGCTCACCCGCTCTATTTATAGGCACGAACAAAAATTAAATTAATTGTAACTATAATAAAATTGCTCATCGAAATTTTATATAAAATCTGTAAAACACTCAAATAATCAATTTACAAAAATTTGCAAGGCAAAAAGAACGTATATATATACATCTAAGGATTTCTTAAGGCAGGGGCCAACTGGGACCCTGCCCAGGGTATCGGCTTCTCGACAGGGACCTCACCTCATTCTCGACTCTCTTTCAAAAATATATCATCACCCAAAATAGTTTTAATCGTCTTATATTATTCACGGACATATTTTCTGTAAAACATGTTGACGACTAGACCTAGATCGAGTCGGTTTGTGCCTGGATTTGTGAGATTGCGAGTCACGCACATATATTTGTTATGGATTACCGTTTGTACTAGTATTTCACTACATATGCTATACAGTCTATTCAAAAGGATGGCAGGTAAGGCCTACTTTTATATAGGGGCCTAGGGCGACAAGAATTCTTAAGGCGTCCTTGTAATCACACACACACCCTACGTTATGTTTTACTTGTATAATAAATTTAACACAGATTTAGTTTTAGTTTTCACTTCCCCATCATAAATCAATATATTATTACACACTTGACCAATATATTGTTATATCACCACTCTCAACTACAGCCTGAAGCGTTCTTTAGGGTTTCCAGTCTCCCTAGTCACTCTGAGCCACTGTCAAATGACTAGATCGATACCTGAGTTGGTAAGCAACTTTCCACACCTGTACCACACTAATCCTATTACACTTTTGATTACACACCAGTGTATTGATGGAATACAGTGGAAATTAGTGCCTCTAAATTAGTTAATTAAAAAAATTTTTTTTTTTGAAATGTGTGTGTTCTAATGACAATATAAAATCGTAGTTCAAAAACGCCAGCATTGCTTTGTCTCAAATGATAAAGCAATTGTCGTGGCTTTGTCTCTCAATAAATTCCTACGCTTGCAATATTTATTTTCTGCTAAAAATGGGGAAGGGGTTACATTATAACAGACACATATTCGAATTTACCTAGTGGTAATCTCTTTTGTAAAAATTAAAAGTTTGTTGCTCTATGGGGTAAGCCACAAGGAGGGGAGGTATACACATATACACAAGGAGGGAACAAGCAGGGGGCGTATACGCCATTATTTTTTAGTGTACTTGTAAGCAGTAATTTTCTCTCTTTCTTTTGAAATTGAAAAAATAAGTTAAAAAAGAAACTGTGCACTTCAATTATATCTTAATTTTCAAAATACAATACTTTTACTACAAATATGTAAATTGTTTGTACAAAACTTTTTTTTTTGCGTTCCTCATTTAAAACATCCTATAATTTATCAGAAATGATACGCTAAAATATGGGTAAAAAATTCAAATAAAAGGTCTTTTATCGCTTCTTCTTTTCCCGTTAGAACTAAACATTTTGATACAATCTTTGCTGTTGCAGAAAAATCGCTAGTTATTTTTTATATTCGGTTATAGTATTCAAACCCCCCGCATCTAATTTTTGTTTATTTGATTTGCAATTTAAATTTCATATTGTGCTACATTTTATTTTTAAACCTTAAGCATTGACTCCTCTTTACAAAATATTTACACAAAACATCCCATTAAAATATTGATCCGCTTTTCCAAAAATTTAATTCCCGTTCTCCTCAGGATAAAAATATTTCCACGAAATATCCAGAACTTTCTCAATAAAATGAAGCGAAAAACAACACAAAATCAATCTTTTCGCTGGAAAGAATAAAAATTTAATTTCACTGGAAAATATGCTTCTGAGTAAATGTGCTACATTTCTAAGGGAATGATTAAATGTTATTTTTCTCTGAAATTGGAAACTTCTTTTCAGAATCTTATTTAAATTGAAATCGCTTAGATGTCTGAACATTTAATTTTTAAAAACTTACCGAAAACAGCGTGTCTGGATATCACTGAAACAAAAGTTAAAAAATAGTTTTAAAATAGTCTTATATATTTTAAAAAATAATAAACCATGCATGCTTTATAATACAAAGATTAAATATTTGCCTAAGAATATCGTCTCCATATACACCTCTACATTGACATTTAAAATTACTCCTTTTCAATTCCCTTACATTTGAGCGTCATGCTTTTAAATAAATTAAAGCCACTACTTAATACTATTAAAGATCGTGCTTTAACCCTTTCGGAAGTTAGTTGCATTTTACAAGGACCAAACAAAATAAAATATTTTACTTGTATATGAAGATTAACTACTTTTCTTTTATTTCTACACAGATTCTTGGTTTGTAGCTTCTTTTTTAACCGAAACAATATGTTGAAACTTTTTTGGTTACTTTTTAATAATTTCTTCAATTTGTCAACAAATATATTGTTATTCTCTTGGTTATAAATAAATAATTCTAGTCTCTCTTTTCGGTCACCTTTTTTAAAAAAATAAAAGAATCAAAGAAACCAAATGATTATGAACAAAAACTACAAGATTCACTTCAGTTCACAACATAACTTAGATTTCCAAGAATCCTTCAAATGGAACAAGTTTATATTGGCTGGGTGGCGTGGTTGGTTTGTCGCTGGCCTTCTGCACCCAAGGTTGCGGGTTCGACCCCGGCCCAAGTCGGTGGATTTTCATGATGCAGAAAATCGACAGCGGCCATGTCATATGATTATGCGGCATGTAAAAGTTCCCTCGAGTGTCTGTTTGGCTTGGATGCTCTCGGCAAAATTAAATCCTAGTACTGATTCGCTTCGCCAAGAGCTCAGGTGCCTCCCTCTGTGGAGAAAACTGGACGTCAAAATTGCTTGCTGTAATTGGTATCGCCTATATGGTGCAGCGCTAAAAAGTGATACCAACTCCTGGGGAATGTATTAGGCCTGCAAAGGTTTAAAATACCAATACGCAGCCCCATTGAAAAAAAAATTATTAAATTAAGTCAATAAATAAATAAATAAGAGCAAATCTCATAATAATATAAAATTTAAAAGCTATCAATCTTTGTTTATTAAAAGCGCCGCTTTTGCGTAAATTGTGAGTTTATTAGATAAAAAAAATATATTAGATTACTTTCAAATTTTAAAACTGAAATGATCTGATGACCTGTCTTCATTAAAGTGAGCTCCAATTCCATTAAAAGAAGAAGAAAATTTCCTCTTTCAGTAATATCATTTATTTCGCCGTGATACGGCATAATTGTTTTTACAAAATATTAATATTTGTATTTATTACGATTTTTTAAAAATGAGTCAAAATTTATGCGTTTTTATAAAAATGATATCTAAATCATTGCGAATGAATTTTTTTCGTTTCAATGAATCAACATTCCGAACTAAAACAGATGATGATTTACTCTTTTAGAATCAGTCATTTAAAAATATATTGCCGAAAATTTATTTTACGATATTTCAAAAAATACTCAAAATTTTAATTAAACATTTAATAACTTCGTCATTTATGAAGATGATCTCACGAAACTCTTTTCTCATGCGTAGAACAATATTATCCGAAATCTGTATGAAAATTGACATTGCTTAAAAATTTCGCATTTTTTTAAAAAAATTTTGTTTACGCCTAATAACCTTTTGCGAGAATTCATTTAGCTAGACTGTTCGAAATTAACCGACAAACGACCTTGCAACAATGATGGGTTGAATGAGATGAACAGACTGAGAAACGTGTCCGGCGATAACTAAAAAGTAAAAAAATAAATTAAAGTTAAAAAAAACTTTTTTTAAAAACAAGCTGTAATTTAAATGCGACAAAAAGAATAAAATAAACTTTTCTTTTAAAACCTTTTTTACTGTCAACTTATAGCGTCATTACACAATTTATAGGATATAAAAGCTTGTCGCGAGATTTACCTGTGTAGATAAATAAGTAAATTAAATAACTTGATCTGATTGATTTTAATTTTTAAAATTATCAAATCTAGTAAATACGGTAATTAAATCTCTCGACAAGCTTTTATATCATATAAATTGTGTAAAGACATTATAAGCTGACAGTAAAAAAAGTTTTAAATGAGAATTTAATTTTATTCTTTTTAGCGCATTCAAATAAAAGCTTCTTTTTCAAAAAGTTTTTTTACTTTTAATTTATTTACGTTTTAAATTATCTATTTTCAAAATCAGGCTGAAAATAGGTTCATAGCTCTAAAACTTGATAAATGAGTTATTTTCCAAGTTTTTTTAATTTTTATTTAAATCCAAGTAATATG
This sequence comes from Trichonephila clavata, assembly GCA_019973975.1. Lineage (NCBI taxonomy): Eukaryota > Metazoa > Arthropoda > Arachnida > Araneae > Nephilidae > Trichonephila > Trichonephila clavata. The sequence goes on along the minus strand of BMAO01006955.1, from coordinate 69,815 downwards.
CCAGAATATTTTTTTTAGTATTCTTTACCTTTTTCTAACGCAGGACCAGATACTTTCTCTTAGGTAATTAAACAAAAACAATTCTAAGCGTTAAACAAAAATATGAATTCTCATTTCCATCTTGTATTAGTAGATCATCCTTTTCTGTATAGATTTCTTGATTTAAGTTACTTCGAAACTCTTGCTGAATTTGGCGCTATTTTGTTGACTACCCGCATCCTTAAAAATGTGCAAATCTTCATCTTTTTCTAATTTTTTTTTTATCAACATTACAATCATATTTTATTCGATTGATTGATTATTTGATTTATTCACCTTTTGAGTGAGTGAATGCAGGGACGTCTTAAGGCATGGGCAGCTAGGCCCGGGCCCAAGGCCTCACCTTGGGGGGGGGCTTCGTTTTCGACTCGGTCTTATTAGGACCATGATCCGAATAAATTAATGGTCAAATATTATTCCCGTACAATTCTCGAAAAAAAAAACAGGGAATTTCAAACTGCATGTAAACTTGCAAAATTAGCAAGATTTTATTATTATGTGATGACCGTTATCCATGTCTAGGCCTAGGACTAGTGAAGCTTTAAGCTCACAGCAGCACAATTCTTTAAAATATTATTGCAGGGCTGACATCTACCCGGCGTCAAGTTTCGGTGTAAATAATCTGCGAATACTGAATAGACAAGGATGTGACACATAAAGCATTTAATGACGACAATAGCAATACACAACGTTACAACTGTACGATTTAAGTACATCTAAAGTAAGAACAGAACCGCAACAAAAAATGACGTCATTCGCTGCTGATTGGTTGGAGAGGGGATGTCATTCGCAACAACTAGTATTGTAAGCAATCATTCAACTCGAGCCATCGGGTTTGTGCCTAGGTTGTGCCTAGGTTTGTGAGATTGTGAGTTGGGGTCATTTATTTGTTTCAAATGACCGTTTGTACGAGTATTTGAGAAGGCATACTATATGCTGTCTACTTTTAAGAGTCACTGGTGAGGCCTACTTTTTCAACGTGGCCCAGGGCCTCAGAAAGTCTTAAGACGTCTCTGAGGGAGTGATGCTTATATAAATGTCGCCTCACAGAGCAGCACCGGGGCCATTGTCGACGGACCTCTAGTCCCACTTTGAAGCAACACGAGGTCTATTGGTAAAGGGCCTCGTAAATCTAAATGTCTAGTGCAGTGCTTTTCAAACTTTTAATACTTGCGACCCAATTTTTAATCACAATTATCATCGCGCCCCTCTTCATACAGTAACAATGTATTGAATTTAGTAATAATGTATTTGACGCTAAGGCAATACAATACTACAATTTTGATTAGAAACCGTTCAAACTATTAAGCTAAGTATTAAATTTTGTATAAGACAAACCCACGGAAGTCTTAGTAATTATTAATATTGTTCTTAACTTAGTTTTGATTATCAAATACATTGTGCAGTACTGATGCATTTATAAGTATATTATACCAGTGTAAATGGGTATTTTGCTTTTATTATGTCAGAATGTATTTTGTTTTTCTTCCTTTCAGTAAATTTGTAATTATTTAAATTTTTTATTTTCGACTTTTCGATATGCTCGCGCTTTCCTTGTAAGGTTATCATTCCCTCTAGGGGGTGCACCCCACAGATTGAGAAACGCTGGTCTAGTGGCGACAACTCTTTCCAAAATTCAAAACTATTGGAATTGCTTGGAGAAACTCTAAGCACACAATTTCTCCGAAATTTCTTCGACAGATTTAATATGCATTAGCCTCTCTACATGGCGGCTTTTCAGAGGCACAATGAGTGAGTGAGTGAGAACACTGACGTCACACTCTAAAGTAACACGAGAGCTATTGGTGACGGACTTCGTCATTGTGAATAATATCAGTCACGTGACGAGTACGACACCTGAGCTGTCCCGCCCCCTCTCTTAACTATCACAATGCACTAACGGGAGGATTGAGGATTTGAGACCAAGACTCGACAGAAACACACAACCCAGTTCGCTATCATTACTTTTAGAACAAATATTATAGACGGAACAAACATGGAATATACACAAAATTTATTATTTTAGCGTTTTTTTTTAATTATTCATTAGCAAGTAGTAATTAAAAGTAATAATTGACTCACGGTAAAAAAAATTTCAGAAACATCTTTTATTTTACGATACATGGAATCAGGGTTAATTGAAATGGCAATTCGTAAGTAGAAGCTGTACATTTATTTATTTGTGTGAAAGTAATTTGTGTAACAAATCGTATGTCGAAGGACCGTACTGGTTGTGAGGTTGGTTTTTTAAATTAAGACTTAGTTCACTTCTGTCTGGACGTCCTCTTGCTGGCTTACATCTTCATTTCATGGATGTATTGGTTTGAGTTTTCATAAGTCAGTTATATTTTTGATCTTATCCAAACTGTCTGTTGGAGACTTGAACTGATATATGTTTGATTACAACTTAATTTTTTACTTACATCTAATTCCATACAATAACAATGCATTCGAATTCAATAACAATATACTTTGACGTAAAGCTACAACATGACTTCAATTATAAACCGTACAAATTATCAAGACAAATATTAAATTTTGTATATAATTTTATGACATGCCCTTAGGTTCACTTCTTAACTTAGTTCTTAGTACTGTTAAATTAATTATGAAATATATTGCGCAGTCCTGATACATTTATAAGTGTATTATATCAGTGTAAATGTGTATTTTATTTTTTATTAGGTCGGATGTATTTTGTTTTGCTTCCTTTCAGTAAATTAATACTTTTTTGAAGATATTCTTTTGTTTTCGATTTTTCGATGTACTTGGGCCCCCTTGTAGGGTTACCATGCCCCACAGTTTGAGAAACACTGCATTAAGAGCTATTAAACTTAATGCAATGAAAACCCCTGAACACAAATTTCAGTTAGACATAACTAAATAAAAATAATTAAAAAAGGGTAATTGACTAAAATTCCAGTTTATATAACCTGATTATGAAATAAACCTATGAAAATGAAGATCATTCACGGACGCTAGCTTAAGAGTTTTCTAAAAGTTCGTTAGTGAGTATCGAAAAAAAAGAAACTCTTGCCTTTGAGTCGCAAGATACCGATTTCTACGTCATACAGAGTGCACGTGTATTCTCCTGCGTCAGTTACTCTCAATTCGTTAATGTGAAGGGCATCTGTGGCGTCAATGGTCATGCGGCCTAGAGTCCTTTCTTTCAGTCTGTCTGCTTTCAGGGGTCTTTCTTTGTATTTCCACTTTACCCTCATGTCTATGGTAGCCCTTGAAAAGAGAAATCGTGATTACTGTTACAAATCATTAATGACACAAGATATACACTCTGTGGCCAAAAGTATCCGAACACCCAGTGGAACGGACTCGAAGAGTCCTGAGACATTTATTAAAATGCTATTAGTCTCCCTTTTACATCGATTTCACCTTGCATACGTCTGTATAGACTATCCACCTGATTTTTTTATAGGTAGACATAGGAATTGAATTCCAGGGATCTATTACAGCCGAAGTGAGTGCAGGCAGCGAGGGTGCTCGATTTGGCTGGCTATGTAGTCTGCGTTCTAATTCGTCCCAAATATGTTCTATCGGGACTCTGAGACAGCAAGTACGGTTTTAAAATACCCTTTCGTCAAATCATGGCTGTGCTAATGTCGATGTATGAATGTAGCAGTTATCCTGCTGAAAGAGAAATAGACTTTTCATGAAATATTGCCATAAAGTTAGGAACAGCAGCATTGTCCAGAGGTTCACATACATCTCAAAGTTCATGTTTCAATCCGCATGAACTAAGGGACCCAGGCTGAACAATGAAGAACATTCCCATGCATGGTTCGCCATCACCAAACTTTACAGGCTGCACAATGCAACAATCACTTAAGAAAGGCTCGCCGGGCATCCACCAAACACAGTCACGTACATTGGACTGCCAAATTGTAAAACCACAGATTCATCACTCCAAGGAACATTTTCCCACGTGTCCTCAGTCAAATAACGGCGAGATTTGTTCCGTTATAATTGAAGTTTCGAGTTCTGGGGAGTGGTGTTCGTCTTGTAAGTGGCTGCAGAATCATAGATTCTCAGATTTTTTAACTCTTGACTAACCGTCCTGCTGCTAGCACTACCACCTAATGAACTTTGATTAATTTCAACCATTCATAACTTGTGATTGCGTGTTTCACTCCCCCTTTCGGAATTCTACGGCTGCTTTCGCTAGTTTTCTTTTCGGTCTGCTCAAAATTACATCGCACACAGTGAATTTTGGCTTCTACAGAGAAAATGTCCGAAATTTCATTAAAAAGTTTCCCACAAAGGTGGCATCCCATTATAAAGGCATGATCAAAGTCACTAAACTTCTTTGACTTAGCCATTGTCTGACAAACACATAAATAGGACCCGACAAAGCACTACCAACATTTATAGCTTTCGGTTAAGCATTAACTTACTTCACCTGTCAGATCCACTTCTCTCGGAAGGGGGGATGGGGGCTTCCGGATACTTTTAGCCAGAAAGTGTATATTTTATAAATTAGGTGTAACATAGAACTTATTGTTGGTCCATTTCTATCCGATAAAAAGATATTCTAACCACTACCAAAACGTCTAGCTATTTTGAACTGTAATCAGATGATTAGGTGGATACCTGTGCTGGTTCTTCATGTTGACATAAGGACTTTGAGCCCGAGAGATTTAGCGTGTATCAACCACGGTAGATGCAATACACACCGGCTCTTCACTGGTATTTAGAATTCGAACATGTAGATCGATTGAGACATCAATGGCCACGAGCTCGCAATCATGACCACTCTGTCACTTCGGCCAACATATAATGTAGAAAATTTGCGTTGTTGTTATTTATGCCACCTGATCGACGCCTGTCGTTTGCTATAGCTTTGAACACCACACAATTGACAGTGCTATTTGGCTCGGGACAAACACCTATTTTGAGGGAAAACACCCTGGGGGTTGTGAGGAACCTCCCACCTCTCTTCCCCTTCCACCAACATCACAAGAGGACGTACGGATCGACGGCTATTTAGATTACCCCATGCTGCAAAGGCGCTACACATTTTCAAACATCCATTCCTGAGATTTAAACCCAAGCCCAACAGTCAGCGTCACTAACCACTTCATCTGATGGCCACTATATCGGATTTTGTAAATGTCTGTATATTTTTGTACATGTCTGTGTCCTTAATTTTCAGTCATTGAATTAAATAGAAACGTATACTGACAGATTACCTTATCAAGAAATGACTAAAAAGAGGATCAAATTAGAGAGAGAGAGAGAGAGAGAATTTTAAAACAATTATAAAACCATAAATTTTATCCCAAGACTACGTTCTAAATTTAGCTCTTTCGAATGTTTTTCTGATAAATTGTTTTGATTTTGCTGTGAACTGACTATATATTCCATTTACTGAAGAAGAGGTAGATTTGTTTCTTGCTGGATATTTTCGCAAATTGTTTCTTCGCTGAGTAAATTAGGTATTAAATTGTACCACAGAAAAAGTATTCCATCTTTTAGCAATTGCAGTTTGAACGTTTAGTGTCTTAGATGAGTTAAAGATCTAACTGCCCATTATAGAAAATACCTTCTCATTCTTTTGGTTGAAATAGATTAATATTCTGTCAAACCATCTAGAACTGTCGATGAAATTCCATGTACTTACCCGGGACAGAAAAGAGTGATACTGGAACCTTCTGTTCCTTTTCTTGTTTCGGAAGTTACGTTTACGCTTACTGAAAAAAAAAAAAACAACGATTTGTTATAATTTACTCTGAGAGCTAATGAAAGAGTTTTCTTAAGTTGAACTTAATACATATATATATATTTTCTCTTTCTCTTTGAGAACAAACCCCTTCCTATTTTAACTTTGATTTACATTTTTCTTTCAGTTCTTAGCAGATGACATTTTGCTTTTTTGTTGTTGTTATTGTTTTTAGCTTTTGTACATATGGAAGGTTACTAATTTCCTTACATTACTATATGTTTTTCTTCTGAAACATGATATTTGTACAGTAAATTTCATTCATGACTTATTTTTATTTTTTAATAGAACTGGAATTTTAAAAGCAAATTTGATATCATAAATATCGATTTAAACTTTCCTCTTAAGTTAAAATTCTCTTTTTTTTTTGCTTCAATAAAAAATAAAAATAAAAAAAAACATTTTTTAGAATATTTTTGTTATAGTTTTAAAAAAAGTTTTCTGCAATCATGGGTGTGTGCTTCAAAAATTTAGTCAATTAATTGTTGAGCTTGACAGATAAAATTTCACTAATATTTTTATATTTATTTGAAACTATTTTACAGTTTCTGTTACAATAATTACAGATTAATGTTTTTGAGTAAGAATTCAATTGAATTATTCCTTAATCCATTTTTCTTTATAAAATATTTTTCATTTAGTTGTTTTGAAAATTTCTCTAAAAACTAATTCATTTTTAATCTGAAGAATTCAAGAATATCCCCCATCATGTCGAGCTCAAAATAAGTTCCATGTTATCCAGAAATATATATAAACAACCACAAAAAATTAAATGTGAACACTACTCACCTTCCTTCAATTTTTTCATCACTTTTATTCTTATTTTATTCAAAAATGAATCTTTCATTAATTTATCCAGTTTTGAAGGAGGCTTAGTCACTTGAACCACTATCGAGTTGAAAAAAATATTGTCATCATATCGATAGAACATATTTTATAATTGATCCTATATAAGTTAATTAAAATATTATTCTTAAGCTTTAACATTAATATTCAGAAAAATTTTTACGGTGAGAAAAGGAAGAGTTCTTCATCGAATCACATTTTGTGGTATTTTTTCAAAAAATTTATCATTATTTTTCCTTTCAGCGAATTGTTACGAAATTTTAAATTTTGGTTAATTTTAAAAGAATAGATTAGATATCTTAGAGAGAAAAATTAGATTTCATCAAGAAAAATTCTGATTTAGAAGTTAATTAACTACAATAATCAAGTTAATTCGTTAATACATCAAATCATGGTGTGTTTCCCTTAGATCAACTGTTCCTAAACGTTCGATTGTGGCTGTCCCCTTCTTTATGTATCAGAGTGAGCGTGGCCCCCTAAGATTTTGAATATCCCTCTCCAACTTAATATTTTTGATTAAAATACAAGTTCTAGTAGAGTTTCTTCATCTATTTAGTAATCTAGTGTAGTATGGCACATCTTTCAATTTTTGCAAGAGGCCTTTTAGAATCTGTAAAAGAGGGAAACTCAACGTTACTTGAGAGACTCTGCGGACCCCCTAGAAAAGAGTAGCGGACCCATAGGGGTCCACGGACCACAGTTTAAGAATTGCTGCTTTAAATTCTTTATCATCGATATCAGTTTAATCCAACTATAATGAGAAACGTGGAGAAGTAATTATGGATATTCCATTTTTTAGCATTCATGTTTTATTCTCCGAGACGTATTTCCTTACACCTACTCGTATTTGCTCAGATGCTTAGTCAATGCAAGATCAAAAATCAGTCACGAAAAAGTTTGCGAGTTCAAACACATACTCGCATTTTCTTTAACTAATCTTTGGCCTATTTTCCAACTATGCTTCCCAGTTGGCTCCTGCTTTTTAAAACGTCCCTTTTCTTAAAAGGGACGTTTTAAGGCACGAGCCAGCTGGGCAGGTGCCCAGAAACTGAGGTAGGGGGATCGACTCAGCCTCATAGTCATCCAATGTTATTCACCGAATTTAGAAATATATGCCAAGACAGCAATATTATGACATGTTTGCCATAATCATTTCTCACTTTGTCGAAAAAGGGCAGTTGTTGGAGTCGGTTTGTGAGATGGTGACATTTATTTGTTTAGAGTGAAAGTTTGTATGTGCCTTTGACTGCGAATGCTAAACACTGTCTATCTAAAAAGATCGCAGGTAGGGCCTACTTTGCATAGGGGCTCAGGATCTCAAGAAATCTTAAGATGTCACAGGTAAGGAATGTAAATGGGTGTTGTTCTGACGCAGAACTGTTGTGAATAAAAGGATAAGGAAGTCTAGAAAAAGTCAGAGCAAATATAGGAGAAAGGACAGTCCAGGACTCAAAGAATTACTTTGCATTATAATATTTTTATTGAGATCAGAGCAAACTCACCAGAGATTCAGATCTCATGTACTGAATCCTACGACTAAAAGTCACTATTTACTAACTGGAGCTATCTATCAGAATTAGACAATTAAATACTATGGCAATATTTGATATGAAAACCCTTTCACATTGCCATTTAATTAGAAGTAAAGTGAATAAAAAAGGAGGGAAAAGGCTAAATGAAAGTGGAGAAGAACGAAAGGAGTTAGGATATTTGAGGGATTGAAGAATTATTCTGTGTTATATAGACGTCAGACAATTTCCGGATAAGATACAGACTTCAAGAACCGAATCCCGCCATTAAATCTATTTTTTAGGAATGGCAAGATCAGTAAATCTTTTCATGACCCTTATTTAGTTTATTTAGTTGCTATAATTATTTAACCATTCCAGTTGGTATTAAGAAGTTAAAGATTGAATAAACGGCTTAGAACCCTTTCATACGAGCCTTACAGAAGGAGCAGATATTCGGGAGCTAGTTTTGAATAGAAATCCCTTGGATACACGTGATCAACTGGCACTCCTACAAGGTCTCTTCTTCCCATTGGCTGATTCAACTAAAAGGATATTGGGGAAGCTACGCTCTTCACACGCGGCGACATCTTGTGTATTGGATTGGAGAATTGCTTTTTCGGACTTAACCATTGTACCGATGAGTCCGGTCCTCCCTTTTTCTCTACGACACTCTCTTTTCAATCGCATATGAAAGGTATTATCTCCCTTCTAGAAGTGTGGTGATAGGAAACGAGTTGTCTGGCCCGGTAAAGTTGTAACGAGAACCTTCAACTAATCCTCTAGGGGTAAATTTATTCCCTTTTAACTGTATGTTCTATTGAAAACTTTCTCCAGAAGAAGAAGACTTAATTTATGCAAATGAGTTGTTATATTTTAGCGTGGACATTTAGGTACGCAAGAAGAGAGTTGACGGATAATCGCTGGATGTTCAATTATTGATAATTGGAGAATAAGTTATAAGATTGAGCTAAAGAATCACGATCTTTGATCATACAAGTAAGAGCTTTACCATGAAGTCCAGCGTAGAAGTCCAGAGTTTCCCAAGAATAAGTGGAGTAGATTATACTCATATGTTAAGTATCCTTAAGACTTGTGATTGCTCTTCTAATTAGTTGCGTAGTGCCTTTCCTACTTTTAGTTGTTTTAGTTCAAGTTAGTGGGATAGTAAAATCTGAATTTGAAACTGGTAATGGCTGATCTTTACTCGAACCCCCAAACACCAACAACCTCTACAAGGTTTTTACAAAGTTGCCTCGAGTGAAATTGGCCTTTTAGGCAAAAAGTTACATGTTTCTGATTAATGATGAAGCAGACTGGTCACGAAGTGTGTAACGGAGTATCTCGCGAGGTTCTGCATTGAAACTTACAAGGGGTAACATTCTATAAAGTTTTATTTAGTTTAACTACCATCTCCCTACGGTGGAATATGCATATTAGTTTTAAGGTATATAAGTGAGTAAAAGAGAGAGGTCTCATAGTTGTTAGTTAGTTGAAAAGTTAAGAAGGGAGGAGATTTTCACTTCCTATTTTAGAGTTGGATTCATGTACCAGTTAATAATTTCTTGCCAAACCTAGGCTTTGACGGTGAATTCCTTTTTGGAAATTTCTCGGATATATATCTTTGACATCAGATTCGAGATGTCTTACAAACAAAGGGGCTTCTATCGTTTTGTCTGTATTCTGAATGTCTGCAAGCATTTCAGATAAGTTAATTTTGATTAATGAAATAGTAATTGAACTTCCTCGTAACTCCTGAATAAAGATAGTATTCCAAGAAAATATTGCTTTTCATTACTTGATTTGTGGTTATTTCCTAGAGTTTTTTTGTTATGGTGTCTACTTCCATCGTAATGTCGGGTTCCGGTTACAATCTCCCGAACACAGGACCCTCGGAGCTTGATAATCAGGTTTTAGGAGGCCATTACAAGTGTGGAGTGGAAACACGACTTACCGCATTTCACCTTGCACTTGTCGAACAACACCAGGTTCGGCATCCTACTGAGTATCGTTTTGGCTCTTGGCACTTTGTCGAGTAGGTAAGAATGGCAACCGATTCCGACGACTGGGAAGTTTGATTTGATGACTTTTCCTTCGGGTGTCTAGCAGAGAGCACATTCTCAAAAACTGATAGTTAGAAAGCTACCTTATCTATGAATTAACTTGAAAGAACTAACTGCAGAGAATTTGTCGTGAATTATACCCTTCCCTCAGATTATCACCACCCCGTCTACCGTTAAATGTTTCGGGACGTGTAGGCGGATTAGAGAAATCAAGAGACATAGTTGCAAATCACTATATTTATTGATGCTTATTAATCACAGGAAGGCTACAATCACACGATTCAAATTTAAGAGAAATAAAACACAGTGGAGTATGAGAAGGAGTTACTACTAGCGGAACTATGGAATCGCGACTGAATCCACGAAAGATCAAACATGTACAATTACAGCTAAAACACGTACACGCATTCACAATATTCTAAAGCACTAACCTTATCCTTTTAACGTCGGCTGTTCCGTCGTGGTGATGAATTCCTTACAGGCTGGATAGTATAATAGATAAGGATCCCCACTCGGTGATACGGAATTTTTTCCAATTTCAATCTACTGCTCTCCGGCGTAGCTCGTCACGTAACTGTTAACTAATACTGTCAACCACTGCGTGTTGATCTACCGATGTTTTAATTCATTTGACTTGACTCTCCTAACTCTTCACTTTACTCTTTTTGTTAACTCGCTAAACCCGAACTTATATAATATAACTCATTTGCATAAATCACGCTTTGGCTCCCGGTGGAGATTGGTTGAAATAAATAAAACTTTAAAGAAATATTGAGGAGGTTAATGGAAACCGTATAGATCCATCACAAATTTCTCTCAAGTCGTGAAATATTTCTCCGATTAACACATAAATTTGCTTAGAGCGGAGATGATATTCTTCTAATGCACATGGTAAATAATAAAGGAGTAAAACTGATCTTCAGTTAACCGTTAATCTCAACCCCCAATCCTTCCAAAAAAGTTCAAAGTCCAAACCCCACTCATGTGGGGCATACACAAGGGTGGGTTTGGCTACATCCGCAAAATCTAACCTTTCTAACTCGCATTTTCTTCCAAATTGGCACTGAAAGCTAGAACAACGCCTCAATACAAGCGAACGTCACTACCAAATAATTTGTAAATAGTCAGTGATATAGAAGAATGTGGAGGAATTGTGGATGATACTGTCACATTGAATTGTGTCAAAGTCATTTCCAATTTTCAAATGAAAGATTATAGCATATTTTAAATTTTCAAGGCCAAAGGGTTGCATCTCGTTCAGAAAAGTACGTAATTTATTCATGCATTTTAACTTTGTGACGATTGCTTACGCGTTTCACTAACCTTCTCTCAATTCTTTTAAGATTGTATTTGTTTTAACCAATCCCCGCTGAGAGCTAAAAGTGTGACTTATGCAAACAAGATAGTTTCGGGTTTAGCGAGTTCGAAAAAGATATCAAAGGGAGAAATGAAATGAAGAGATGATAATGACTACGTGTTTTGATAGAGGAGTTAACTACAAGATTGATTAAGAAGGTGATTCTAGGAGATTAGTTTAACTAATAGAAGTTTGTTCACCGTAGGAAGATTATTTGAAAAAGGTTCATTAATTCGGTTCGGACGGAACTGAAGATATCAAGGATTGAAGCCGCTCTATAGATCCTTCAAGTATTAAAGAATCCTGCCTTAAAAAGATATCAGGTCTGTTATTCTCATAAATTAGTTATAAATGCGTAGTTTGATTGTATGCGTTATTCACCGTAGTTTCAGTTAGTGTTCTGTCGTTCATAATTGAATTCTTATCTCACTCCACTGTAAATTGTTGTTCTTAAAAATTGATTAATGTTTGTGTATTTCTATCATAAGAAGGATTGATAAATAATAGTGATTTATTAATTACGTAGTTGTTAATTATGAATCCAACATACCCGAATTTAGATAATGTGCAAAGGGGAGTTAATAATCATAGAGGTAGCGAGAGACTACGACACTGGCGCCCAAACGAAATACCGGAATTAAGAGCAGGTGCAGAATTTAGAGTTTTGCCGGAATTATTTTTTTCGGGTAAAGAAAATGTGTCTGAGTTTATTTCTAATATCGATGACAATATAGCCTACTATGAAATACCGGCGAATCTATCATGTGCGTATTTAAAAGGTCATTTAATTGGGAGAGCGTTAGACTGGTTTGAGGTGATAGGGTTCGAGTGTGTAAATGAAGAAGCGACTGCATTTGCAACACTTAAAAAGAAATTGTCAGATAGTTTTCTGGTAATACGGAATAAATCAGAGCTAGAAGCTCAGTTTTTTTCATCAAAACAACGGAGAGGTCAAGCCCCGTCAGACTTTATTTTTCAGCTGTTAAAAATTCATAAAATTCTGAATTTGAATTATGATGAGTTAAAATTGATCGATCACATAGTAATGCGACTAGAACCCCCAAATAATGGATTATTTAGAAGTTCGAAACCCCACAACGAAAGCTCAAATGATAGAGTTGGTAGACAGGTATGAGTAACGTCATAGCTGCAGGGAAAACCAGGGTTCGAGTAATAATTTTGCTAGACGAAGTTGTGATATGAGTAGGAATCCTGAGGAAAGAAGGAATAATAGAAATTGGAGAGATACTGGGGTCGGAAATAGTCAAAATGATCAAAGAGGACTAGGCAGGGGTGCGAATAATTTTTCTCGTCGTAATTATCAAAATCAAGGATTCGAAGGAGGAAATCGCTACAAGCAGCCAAATCAGAGAACAGACCGGTATCAGAACCGTAGGATGGTGGTTAGGAAGGGTCCTAATGATGATTCTGCAAAACAGAATTGGAGGCGTGTTGATTGCAACTGCGAAAGGCAAAGAAATGCCAATTTAAACTTCTAAACGATCGTGTTGCGGGAGGTAAACGATCGCTAGTTAAGTCAAATCCTCCTATTAGAATTAAAATTAATTCATTGCGATTATCACCAGTTGAACTTCCGTATGTGCCGATTCTTTTGCATGATACATTTCTAAAAGCGCTCTGGGATACAGGTGCGGAAAAGTCATTTATTTCAGAAAAAACGTACCGGTCATATTTTTCTTTCTGCCCTATTAAAAAATCGTTAGCTGAAGTAGTTACAGCTCAAGGGTCACAATGCAGAAATTTAGGCACAGTTGAGTTAAGAATTAAAATAAGAGAATTTTCGAAGTTGTGGAAGTTTCATGTGATTGCTGAGATGCAATATCCATGCATCCTAGGTATTGATTTTATGTCACATGCAAAGATTAGTTTGGACTTTCTGTCAAAATCGTTATGCATTCCGGATTCGCAAATGGAAAAAGTGGCAATTTCGGACGAACCGGTTCAGATAGATTTATCTAACACTAAGTTAAATTCAAAACAAAAACAGGAATTACAGATTTTGTTTAAGGAATTTCATGGGTTGTTTTCGCTTAAGCCTGGTCTGACACATGTATTTTGTCATGAAATTGACACGGGTGATAGTCCTCCTGTTTTTTCGAGACCTTATCGCTATGACAGGGTCAAACAGAGTATAATCGACTACCAAGTTCAGAAAATGTTAAATGATGGAACAATAGTTCCAACAACATCGCCCTACGCATCTCCAGTTGTTTTATGTCGGAAGAAAAACGGGTTGCCGTTAGATGACCCAGAAGCTTATAGGTTTGCAATAGATTATAGGAAATTAAATGCGATCACGAGATATCCGCGATATCCGCTACCAATAATTGATGATTTGATCACTAATATTCCACACACCGAAATTATGTCATCACTTGATTTACGCAGCGGATACTTTCAGATGGCAGTAGACCCCAAAGATGTTCATAAGACGGCGTTTGTTACAAAAAATGGTACTTTTGCATTTACTCGCATGCCATTTGGCCTTTCGGGGGCAGCTCCAAATTTTCAAAGGGCCATAGAGATGATCCTCAAGCCAGTCCTTGGGCGTTTTGCCCACTGTTATATGGATGACGTGATTATTTCGTCTCCATCTTTTGAAAGCCATGTAGAACACTTACGGGAAGTATTCAGATTGTTGCAGGAGGCTGGTTTGACGTTGAATCGCGAGAAATGTCATTTCGCGAGGGAACAATTACGTTATTTGGGTTTAGTTATTAATAAAGAAGGAGTTAAAACAGATGAGGAGAAGGTAAAAGCAATTATTGAAATGAAACCTCCGAAAACTGCAAAACAAATAGCAAAATTTTTAGGAATGACGGGTTGGTATCAAAAGTTTATTAAAAACTACGCAGACATGTGTGAGCCCTTATATAATTTAAAACGAAAAAACTCTTAGTTCCGTTGGTCGGAATCAGCGCAGGAAGCCTTTGATCGTATTAAGAAAGCACTGACAGAAGCTCTAGTGTTACAATTACCAGATTTTTCCCAACCTTTTGAACTCTATACGGATGCGAGCTCCGTGGGGGTAGGAGCAGTATTGACACAGAATAATAGGCCTATGGCGTTTGCCTCGAGAACTTTAAACCGAGCAGAAAGGAATTATAGTGTGACGGAACGTGAATGTTTAGCTGTCATATAGGCATTAAATAAATATCGCACGTATTTCGGATCCTTGCCGGTTAAAGTGATAACAGACCATGCTGCACTTACCAAATTAACGAATGGAAAGAATTTGTCGTCTAGAATGATAAGGTGGACGCTTAAGTTGGCAAATTTTAATGTAGAATGGGAACATCGCCCAGGTACGCAAAATTTAGTGGCTGATATGTTGTCTAGAAACCCGTTAGAAAGTAATGAAGAACCAAAGGTGTCTTGTGCGGTGATTAGATCGTTAGTATTATCGTCTAGAGAACAGTTGAGAGAGGAACAGAGAAATGACCCGGAGCTAGGTCACATCATGAAGTATTTGGAAAATCCGGACGATAGTTCCATTAATGAATCAATCTGTAGAAATTGGTCCCATGACTTTAAAATCGTTGATGGATTGCTATATTATGCAAAATATACAACCACACTAGGTGAATTAAGGGTATTTATACCTAAAACATTACGTAAAGATGTTATGCGAGAATTCCATGACTCGCCGATGGCAGGCCATTTAGGCAAAAAGAAAACCTACTTAAAATTAAAAGACGCGTGTTATTTCCCGTACATGAGGAAATACATTTATAAATATGTAGCAACCTGCGACCAATGCCAAAAAGTCAATTATAAAAACGGATTACCAGCTGGTCAATTAATTCCGATAGTGACGAATTTTCCGAATGAAATCGTATCTTTAGATTTGTTAGGCCCATACCCTGCAACTAGTCCAGAACGCTATAGATTTATTTTAGTAATTACAGATAATTTTTCTAAATGGGTTGAAATAGTTCCCTTAAGGAAAGCTTCGGCTAAAGCAATTGCGAATGCATTTTTTGAGAATTATATTGCGCGTTATGGAGCTCCTGTAAAATTAGTCACCGATAACGGCCCCCAAATGATATCCGAAGTTTTTGAGCAAGTATGTCGCAGGTTGAACATAAAACACGTTAAAACTGTGGTATATCGTCCACAAGCTAATCAAACAGAAAGAGTTAATCGCACTCTTTTAAAAATGATTTCGAGTTTTGTCGCGGATAATCACACTAACTGGGATCAATTTCTGCAAGAGTTCGGTTATGCTATTAGGACAGCAGTACATGAGACAACGGGTAAAACACCAGCGGAATTATTTTTAGGTCGAAATTTAATCACCCCTTTTCAGAATTTAGTTATGGTAACTGATGGATCAGATTTAGTTTGTGGGAACATAGAAAGGTTGTTTGAGGAGGCTAGAATTCATACAAAGCGCCAGCAAGAGAAGTGGGCGAAATATTATAATAAAAAGAGGCGTGAAAATAATGTGAAAGTTGATGATCTAGTATTAGTTCAAACTCACCCGTTAAGTTCGAAATGTAAGAAAATAGTGGGTAAATTTATGCCAAAGTTTGAGGGCCCATATAAAGTTCTGAGTGTAAAAAATAATAATAATTTAGTAATATTAAAATTTAATAAAAGAATAACGGTTAATGTGGACCAGGTGAGAATTTACCATCAAAGAGAAGACAGTGTTGCCGAGTCGGAAAGTGACAATAGTAGTGATCATGGTGCAGTGGCATCAGTCAGGTCGGATGATGGGCAGTCGAGATTGGTGCAATCGGAGAGTGATGGGGGTTGTCGTAAAGGATCGAAATCAGGAAATTTAAATGGTAGTAGAGATATAGTTGCGAATAGACGCGATGGAGTGGAGGTGAGAAAAAAACGTGGACGGACGGAATCTGCTGTTTCTTCGGGGGGTGACGTGTATAATTTCAGGAAAAAAAGACCTTCTTGGACTGAAAGAGAGAAAAGAGGAAGGCCAGACTCTTGGAGAGAAAACATACAAAAGAAGAAGAGACCAGAGGCCCCAGGTTTCTCGAGAAAAAAGAAAGATTTCCTCGTCAATGCCCTCTCGCCCCTCCAGAAAGCGGTATAGAAAGGTGGAAGAAAATAATTCTGAAAGAGCAGTTCCAGGACCATCCCACAGATTCAAGTACAACAGGAAAGGAGCTGTCCATACAATCTTCGGAGCCGACGTCGAGTGGACAACAACCACAAGTTCCAGTTCTCACAAATGAAAACAACGCCTCAGCAGGAGCATATCAACTTCAACGGACTCGATGGAAGAGGAGACCCAGAAGGTTGGAGCGCAGAGAGGACAACCCTAGGACAAGGTCATCCAGCACAGAGGCCATGGTTGGAGACAAAGCCTATGCAGATTGGATCTAAAGACTAGCCAGGTTGTATAATTCTAATTTGTTTATTTTTTCCTGTGACAGACAGTTCGGAGTATTTTCCATGTGGGCTAGTCTAATTTTTTTTTGTAAAATTAGCGTACAAAAGCGTCACTGAGTTGTGTGCATTTTCATATCGGTTGAAAAAACTTTTGTATTTAATTTTTTTCCAAATTTTGGAAAAACATTTGTTGAATTGCAATTGTTTTGCTACACATTAAAGACGAGGCTTTATATGTGAGATTACTTGTATTGTTTGTTGTAATATATTCTATGCAAAAAATGTATATATTTTTGTGTGTAATTATTAAGATGTATAAGTAGTGTCTGGTTTCTGGGCGCGGCGTAATTAGGAATACTAACAAAAAACATTAACAGCGCAGCGCGATTGATTGGGAATTTTTGAAAATGAAACCAGATAAAGGTTATTTTGTTATGAAACTATATATATATATAATATAATGTATGTCATATTTTATGTCAATAAGGAAGTTGTATAAAAGTTCTGTGCATTTAATGTCATGTTTTAGAAAAAATTGACAAGGTTTCCTTTCAGGGCAGCAGTCCCTGAACATAGTGATGCGATGAAAACTTTGATGTCGTGAGAAGATATTAATGTAAAATTTTATATTTATTAGCACTTAAGTAAAGTGCATGATCAGGGTTTTTTCCTGGAAAGGTTTCCCCCTGATCTTCGCCCGAATGGGATGCACTGTAGGGATTGTAAGTTTGTACAAGAGCAATAAATTAGAGTGGAGTACCCCTTTTGAGTAGTCATTTCTGTGTGCTAGTTTAATTAAAGTTTCTAACTTAGAGAGTTAAAATTTTCGGCAAATCCAGTGTTTTTAAGCATTCTAAAGTTCGTGAGTTAAAACTTTCTACAAGTTCAGTATTTTCAGGCATTATAAAGTTCGTGAGTTAACTTTCTACAAGTTCAGTATTTTTAGGCATTCTAGAGTAGTTAAAATTTTGTGCAGGTTCAGTGTTTTTCAGATGTTAGGTAAATTGAGCGAGTTCTTGCAGGTCGTTTAGACCTTCAATAAGTCACGCTTTTTTTCTCGGAGGGGGGTTGTGACGGGTGCTTACGCGTTTCACTAACCTTCTCTCAATTCTTTTAAGATTGTATTTGTTTTAACCAATCCCCGCTGAGAGCTAAAAGTGTGACTTATGCAAACAAGATAGTTTCGGGTTTAGCGAGTTCGAAAAAGATATCAAAGGGAGAAATGAAATGAAGAGATGAGGATGACTACGTGTTTTGATAGAGGAGTTAACTACAAGATTGATTAAGAAGGTGATTCTAGGAGATTAGTTTAACTAATAGAAGTTTGTTCACCGTAGGAAGATTATTTGAAAAAGGTTCATTAATTCGGTTCGGACGGAACTGAAGATATCAAGGATTGAAGCCGCTCTATAGATCCTTCAAGTATTAAAGAATCCTGCCTTAAAAAGATATCAGGTCTGTTATTCTCATAAATTAGTTATAAATGCGTAGTTTGATTGTATGCGTTATTCACCGTAGTTTCAGTTAGTGTTCCGTCGTTCATAATTGAATTCTTATCTCACTCCACTGTAAATTGTTGTTCTTAAAGTTTGATTAATGTTTGTGTATTTCTATCATAAGAAGGATAAATAAATAATAGTGATTTATTAATTACGTAGTTGTTAATTATGAATCCAACATACCCGAATTTAGATAATGTGCAAAGGGGAGTTAATAATCATAGAGGTAGTGAGAGACTACGACAACTTGTCTTGTCTGCATATAGCGTACTCATTTCGAGTGTTTGACTTAATTTCAGTAAATCATTGTAATTTCTTGCTGGCAATCATTTCGAATTGGATTCAATGGTTTTCCATCCATGTTGCATTTGGATCCCTCCCTTCCGGGAAACCTAATCATGATCAATATTTTCGTATCAACTGGCAACCTTGCCCTCAGATCAACAGATTTTTAATTTTTAGTACAGATATTACGCCTCGGCGCTTTCGTTATTTTTAATATATAAACCCCTCTTATACATATACTAAAAGTCTGTGTCGACCAAACTGTGTAAATATGAGAAAAACCTCGCGTACATCGGCAAATTTAGCACGTTCTTTGGGGTTAAATGAATTACAATTAAAGAACACAACAAGAGTTTTCTTATCAATTGAATAAAAAGACACCTTCATTTAACTGTTTACAATATTAATTTTTTAGTATTCACTACAAATTTTTGACTAAAATACTGCATTCAACTCTACATTGCAGTTCTTTCCTTATAAATAAATTAATAATTCATTAAAAAAATACAGTTGGCTTAAAACACTGAAGCAAATTCCCACACCTAGAAGGATTAACAAATATTCGAAATTTGTGTGGTATGTGTATTTATACATCTGAAAGATGAAGTCTATTTAAATTTTGCGCTAGGCACATAAGTGGGGCGCTGGTAGCTATGAAATCAGGTTTGCTTTAAATACTCGTTGCAAAATTTATGAAGGTTATTTATCGTTGAGATTTGACGTAGCGAGTTGATGTTAGTTAAAAAGGCCTTTAAGAAGACGAAGAAGCCATTATCAGCAGCTCACTGAGTTTAAACGAGATTGTGCAACAGGGTTTAGAAAAAGTGAATTTTCTCTCCACGATATTACAGAAAGACTTGGCAGAAATGCATTCACTGTCCATGATGGCTGGTAGCAGTGGTCAAGGGAAGATACCGCCTTTAGATTATCGAGTTCCAAAAGGCCACAGGACACCACCGAGCGGAAGGCGTATCATACTGTGTCAGTAGCAAAAATGTGAGTTGATAATGAGCACAATGATACAACGAACTGTTATAACTCGGAGAACAGCGCCTCGGAACAGTTAAACTTCAAGAACAGCTCCGAGCCAGACGCCCAATGGCGTGCATTTTACTGATTCCAAAAATCACTGCCTTTTACGACATCAGTGGTGTTATGTTAGAGCTCATTGGAGCCAAATATACTGCTGTTTCTAAAAAATGCAACGCCATGAAAAAATCATCAGAACTAAATGAAATTTAATGCACAAACGACAAATATTAGGACAAATAAATGACGAAATTTTCAAAGCAATAAAACAAAACAAAATTAAGTGTCCAAAACCAGTACTTGGTGTAGCCACCACGCGCTGCAATAAATACTGCTAAATGACGTGACATGAAGTCAAACAGATTCTGAAAGTCTGCTTGTGGAAGAGAATTCCATATTGCTTGCATGCGCAGCAAAAGTTCGTCTTTTGAAGCAGCAGGACGCGGATCACGAGCGTAACGCTAACCAACTAAATCCCAAACGTGCTCAATAGGTAACATATCCGGCGAATAAGCAGGCCAAGGAAGAAGTTGCATGTGTTGGTCTGAACAGAAGTCTCAAACAGTCTTTGCAACATGTGGGCGTGCATTATCCGGCGGAAAGATAGCTCCAGGGATGCCTTGAAGGAAGGGAATGACTTCGGGCTATAGAACTTCATGGACGTACCTGTTGCTATTGAGATTACCCTCAATTCGTAGCAAATTGGATCGTCCATGATACGAAATCACATCCCAAACCATAACTCCGGGTGTTAGGCCACTACATCGTTCGATAACGCACTCTGGAAGGCAGCGTTCACCGGCATAGTGTCTAACACGAATGCGGCCATCATGCTCCCACAAAATGAAGTGTGATTCATCTGAAAAGACATCTCGGTGCCAATCAGCTTGCCAGGTTCTGCTCTCATGAGGCCATTGCAGACGCAGACGTCGATGGTTTGCCGTGAGAGGGTTCCTGTATCAAGGCACCGTTACACGCAATCCACGGTGGAGCAGACGTCAACGAATTGACGAAGCCGTCATTAATAAACCTGCAGCAGTAGACCAACGTGCTGCCAACTGCCTGGAGGAAGCTGTACGGTCATTCACCGCCATGCGGAGCAGGTGTCAATCATCGCACGTTGATGTCACCTTCCGTCGTCCACTGGGAGTTTTTCGAGTTCTTCGATGCTTATCGGTCCACTACTTCCAAACTCACAGCACTGTGGAGCTGTTCCGCTGCACACGAATTCCTATTGCGCGATAGGACAATCCTCCTTCTCTAAGGCCGATAATCGTCCCCCGTTCAAACTCCGTAAGTTATTGGAATCTCTTCAAAATCATCGTGAAGGCATACTTAGGTCTCACTAAACGTTCACTAACAAATAATCATTAACTATTTTCAACGTTCCACTACAGACCTCTATTTATACGCTTTCAGCATCAGTTCAGAGGGTGCTGTGCACTCTACGCATGCGCAGTGTCTCTAAAACTTTACTATCTCACGTAACATCCTATAATTGATATTTGCTGCAAAGTTCCTTTAATTCAGATGATTCCTTCACAGTGTTGCATTTTTTACAAACAGCATTGTATATTTCTAGCTATTCCTATAATATCTTTTAGTAACTAACAAGAGTTAATGGACTATTTTATAAGGTTTCTTTTTCAAAACTAATTTGAGGTTTTTTTTAAAAAAAGTTGTATTGAAAATTTTTAACTACTGCCTTCTTTTAGTAGAAACGTGATATGTAGAGGAATTATTGTTTATAAAGTAAATTCATAGAAAGTCAGATGATATTTTGAATGGCAAAGGGAGATTCTAGCAACTCGATAGTAATATCTTGCCTTGATCTAAACTTTTATCTACTATAAAGGTAATTTACATATACTAAGGTCATCCGACCTGTGTGGTGGTTCGTATCCAGTTCGAATCCAATTAGTGTCCAATTGGGCCCTAGGATCGGGCCCAATTCCCCCATGCCTTAAGACGTCCCTGCTCATAATACATGTCGGGTTGTTGCCCTCAAACTTAGCCTGTCCTACTCTGGAGAAATCATTGCATGAGTTGTAGAACTTCACAAACATTTAAGCTCACGAATTCTTTTTGTTTAATACTCTTATTTACAAGTAGACTGCAAAAGGCTGAAAGAATCTGGCTTGTCTTAGGTTAGGTTATTGCATCATTTCCAATAACCTTCGATCATTCAAAAGATTGCTTTTCAGAATAGTGTAGAATTCTTGCTTACCTTCATCTTAGCCTTGACGAATCTCTGCAGGCGACATTCTCCAACTCGTTTCCTCTGCCCAATTTGGTCGCACTTGTCGCATTTGCTCCAAGCTCCCCACTCTGGATAACATTCAAATGACGACACTGCAGAAATACTTTCTGGAGAGAGAAAAGTATTAGGATTTATAATGCGAAAAATGACATTAAATTAACTCTTAAATTAATTCTTAAATTAATTAATTAATAACATTAATTAATTCTTAAATTGTTCAACAAAATGAAAAAAAAGCCAAAGTTCTTGTAATGCAGATATAAAATTATTAAAAGAAATTTTAAAGTAATGCTAACACACATACGCTTTAGATCAGGGGCCGACAACCTTGTTGCTCTTCTGTGCCAAACCAATTGATCAGTATGATTCAGGATGCCACACAGTTCGAAATATTTGAAACGATTCGTTTCCTGCAGCAATGCATGCAGAGCTAGGAAAACCTGTCGAGAGCTCAAACGTCCTCCCGTTGGTATGGTAGTTAGGAGAGGGGGTGCCAGCTCAGGTGTCGTCCGCGTCACTTGACCATGGTTCAAAATTACGCGGACCGTCCCCAAAAGCCCTCGTGTAGTTGAACAGTGGGACGTTAATATTCACTCACTCACTCACTTGGATTGTTGATTGGTTCGTTGGTTTGTTCATCTTGAAACAGTTTCTTTTTAAACCTGTTTCGACTTTGTGGAAAATCAGTATCCACCCCCCAAATCATCAGCAACGATACTTACATTGGCAATTGCATGTTCATACGCTTCATCTGATCTAAATACGATTATCTGAAGTAAATTTCAAATGCTTTACGATATGAGTAGGGTATTCAAGAGTAATATATTTCTCTAAAAGTAAGAATAATTTTAGCACAAATGTGTGTATTTCAGTTACCAAATGTTCAGTGAATAATCTGGTTACGATAAATTTGAATTTTTAAATCTTTGTATGATATAAGACATAAACAGTATTATATTCAGAATATGATAAATTGTGCAAATATAAATCACATCACAAACGTTGTACAAGAAAAAACAGCCAACATAGCGGCCATTGATGTTGACGCGTCATTTCGATCGCTTGAGGATTGCTTCGAATCTATGGAAAATGTACTAAATTGTGTTGGAAACCCAAGCAAAAAGTTGCGTGAAGGTGCAAGAACTGCTTTGGGTAAGTTGAAATTACATTTTTCAAAAGCTTTCAACAAATCTGGAGATGCAAAGAATAACGATGATATCCCAGCGTCGTTTACAAAACCATCATATGCTCGTATCGTGGCGCCATCTATCATTCCCAATGAGAGTAATTTAATGAATAATGTTATTGTATGTTCTAACAAAAATGATTTTACATCTGAGGAAGTGCGAAAAATCATCAGAACTCAGTTAAACCCTAGACAAATTCAAGTAGGGATAAAAAAGATGAGAACCATCGATAATAATCGAGTGCTTGTTCAATGTGTCTCAAAAGAGGATAAGGAAAGGTTTTCGAATGCAATAAAAGAAAAAACAAATTCGCTTCAAGTGTCTTCTCCGCGGAAGAGAAACCCAAATTTGCTTCTGAAAAATCTTCCGAATGAAATTAGTGATCATGAGGTTCTCCAGCTTTTGAAGGAACAGAATCCGGAATTGGGAGAGAAAGAACAAATATGGGAGGAAACAAAAATTCGTTTCACTCTTAAAAAATTCGAAAATTCCCGGCATTTGGTTCTAGAGGTCAGTCCGATTTGTCGAAAACTGTGCCTTAATATGAACTTCCTGAGAGCAAACTGGAACGTTTGCAAAATCGAGGATTTCCTGGCCATTAACCGTTGCTTTAAATGCCTTGGATACCATCATAAGGCTGCTAACTGTGAAAATGGCTTGTGCTGTTTCAAATGTGCTGGAGAACACAAGAGTAGTGAGTGCGATCTCTCTACTCAGGTTTGCGTTAATTGTATTAGATTCAATAAAAAAACAAGAGACCCAAACAAAAAAGTTGATGTGAATCACAAACCCTATTCTAGCTGTTGTAAATGTCATCAATTTATGGAGAAACTTGTTGCATCTCAAACAAGTTATGAATAATGTTTTACCTCAACCGCATTTACGCATTTTACAACTTAATTTGCATAAATCAAAAAGTTCTACACAGCAGCTTATTTTGAATATGGAAGTTCGCAATATTGATGTTGCGTTGGTACAAGAGCCTCATTCGTACAAGGGAACTCTTCCTGGATTTCCTTCGTCTTACAGAGTTTTCTTCAGTCCTGCTTTCGAGACAATTAAAGCAGCCATTATTGTCAGAAATAGAAATATTTCAACCTTTCTAGATCTAAATCACCTTGATTACAATATGGTGACAGTGCGCTTAAACATTAATAAAGTATCCTTTTTGTTTGTTTCCTACTATTTCGAACCCTCCAAGAATATCGATTTTGATTTGGAAAAAATTAACCAACTTTTTTCCAAGATGCCTATAAACAGATTGGTCTGGTCAATGGACGCTAATAGCAAATCTGAAACATGGTTCAGTCCCCTTTCTGACTCTAGAGGTTCCAAGCTCACCGATTTTATTAGTGCCCATAACCTCTTTGTCATTAATGAAGATTACGGTCCTACATTTTGTGGCTCTCAAGGTTCTAGCTACATTGATGTAACTGCAGTTGGAACTGATTTGCTGGAAGATGTTTCTTGTTGGCATTTGCCTACTTATGATTCTCTCTCCGACCACAGAGCAATTGAGTTTGATATTGTTCTTAATTCCAATTCTCAAACAAAAAATGGTGACTTTTGTATCTTCAACCTGATAAAAGCGAACTGGAAACTCTTCTATGACACATCTAATTGCTTGCTGTCAAACATTAGTAATCGCATCGATTCCTGCCAAAATCCAGAATCCTTACATGATCTCGTAGATAATCTCCTTTCTATTATTCTAAATTCTTGTAAAATGTCAATTCCAATTAAAAAGCAAGGGATGCACAGAATTCCTTGGTGGACAACGGAAATTGGGTGCATGAGAAAGCACGTTAATGCTGCAAGACGAAGATTCCAGAGATGTAAAAATATCGCTTTAAGAGAAATTTATAAAAGTAAATACAAAGAATTAAGAACTAAATATAATTTAAAACTTTTAGATGCCAAATTAAGCTCATGGAAGGGATTTTTGGATGAAATTAATGTAAATAATGTGTGGAAAAAGATTTATACCTATGGCGTCAAACAGCAGTTTCAGAAGAGAGTTGAACTCAGTGGAATTGCTCTTCCATGTGGAACTGTGACTAATTCTTTTGAAGAGACAATTAATGAGATTATCTTCCATTCTTTTCCTGATGATTGTGAGAATGATGATGATGATTGTCACAAGGAAATACGAAATGACGCTCTTATCAATAGCAACATAACGAATGACCCACCTTTTACCATCCATGAAATTGATGCTGTTATTAATAAATTGAAGTTAAGAAAGTCACCTGGCCCTGACTCCATTCCTAATGAAGTTGTCAAGAAATTGCATGTAATGCACCCTGGACTTTTCCTAAAAGTTTTTAATTCATGTCTTCGTCTCAAGACCTTTCCTCTCTGTTGGAAAAAAGCTAGGATTATCCTGATTCCCAAAGTGAACGACGTCCGTATATCCCTAATTTAGACAACCTTAGGTGTATCAGTTTACTGTCAACTTTGGGTAAATGTTTTGAAAGACTCATTATCAACAGAGTGGCCTGGCGTTTACACAAAGATTATTTTTTCAATAAAAACCAATTTGGTTTTATGCCACAAAAATGTACCGAGGATGCCTTGATGAAACTTAATGAAATTGTTTTAAAAGGAAAAAAGAGAAATTTTCATACAATCCTAGTTTTCTTGGATATTAAAGGAGCTTTTGATAATGCTTGGTGGCCTGGTATTCTGAGCCTTTTAAAAAGATCTAACATTCCTAACAACTTATTTGCCGTAATTTCCAGCTTCTTGAAGGATAGATCTGTGACTTTATCTTTAGGCCATTCCTCAAAAGAGAGATTTTTAAACAAGGGATGTCCTCAGGGATCAGTTTCTGGACCTTTTCTCTGGAACATCATTATAAATGATTTTTTGGAAAAAATCTTGGCTTTCTCTTGTGAAACGATTGCTTTTGCCGACGACTTACTTCTTTGTTTTCAGGGAAAGTCTTTTCATGATATAAGCAGACAAGCGCAGCTTACCCTTGATTTTGTATCAACCTGGGCAAAGAATTATAAATTAGAGTTTAATGCTGTCAAATCAAAAGTTATGATCTAGGAGAAAAGAGAAAGCAAC
This sequence comes from Trichonephila clavata, assembly GCA_019973975.1. NCBI lineage: Eukaryota > Metazoa > Arthropoda > Arachnida > Araneae > Nephilidae > Trichonephila > Trichonephila clavata. The sequence goes on along the minus strand of BMAO01006955.1, from coordinate 43,557 downwards.
ACCCTCACTAGCAACCTCACCCTTAATGGGATTCCCCTCGATTGTGTGAAGGAACTAAAATATCTTGGTATTGTCCTTGATAGTAAATTCTGTTGGAAGCAACATATTCTGCATCTTTCAAATAAGTGTGAAAAAATTCTGCTAGGTCTTAACAGAGTTGCCAGAAATAGCTTTGGGATCAAGTCCAATGTCTCATCCCTCATTTATAAACAAGGCATTGTTCCATTTATCTGTTATGGTTCACGAATCTGGGGATCTGCCTTGAAGAAGAAAATAAATTGTCGTCTCCTGCGAAAAATTCAACGAAGAATACTTCTTCGGGTTATTTCTGGGTATCGAACGATATCCTATGATGCTGTGTTTGCTATCTCGGGCTTTCCACCTATTGACATCTTTATAATCAGAAATAATGAATTCAAGAATGCAATAAAGAACTGTACCAATAAGAGTCTAGATGGTACCCTGCGATTTTCTGATCTCCCTCATCCTTCTGAACGATTTCCCCTCAATTTTGTTAATTATCGTAAAAATATCGAAGACAACTTTCCTGTTGTCTGCTTTACAGATGGTAGCAAAATTAACAATAAGGTTGGCCTTGCATTTGTTATTTTCCAAGATTTTATTGAAATTGAAACTCGCCAATTTAGAATAAGAGATGAATGTAGTGTGTTTCAGGCTGAATTACTTTGCATAGCTCAAGCAGTCTCATGGATCTGTAAAAACGAAAACCTTTCATCGGATTTTTTAATTTGCAGTGATTCTCTTTCATCTTTATATGCTTTAAATAACATTGATTCTCAAAATCAACTGATTGTTAAAACGCAAATTGATCTCAATTTTCTTCGAAGCCCCAGAGGTGTAAAAGTTTCCTTTTCTTTTGTTCGAGGTCATACGGGAATCTATGGCAATGAACGTGCTGACTGGCTTGCAAAAGAAGCTACAAAATTAAGTTTTTTGATTCCTATGAGCATTCCAAAATCATATTATAAAAATATTTTTAAGGAAAAAATTATTTCTGTGTGGAATAAATTATATCAAATATCAAATAATGCGCTCTTCACCAAGGAATTTATTCCTTCTATTCAGAGACGTTTAAAGGCTAAACACTTTCAACCTAATTTTATACTTACCCAGTTTCTAACTGGGCATGGAAACTTTAAAGCCTATTTGAAACGCTTTAATTTGTCACCTACTGACCAGTGTTCTTGCTCCAGTGACTCAGTCCAGGATGTCAAGCATCTAATATTTGCTTGTGCTAAATTCTCTTCCGAAAGACGTACTCTCATGAATTGCCTACAAAAGAACAATATAGCGTGGCCTCCTCCTTTCTCTGCCTTTGTTCAGAGCAAGTCTTCTTTTACATCGTTTTGTGCATATATTAATAGCATTTTTTCTCGTATTGTTTAGATTGTCAATTTAATTATTTTTATTTAAAAAAAAAATTGTGTTTTTTTTACTATTTTATTATTTTGTGGGTGTTTGCTAACAATTACTGTGTACGTATGTATCTCTCTGGTTTTTTAAAGTGCGTATATATATATATATATATGTCTGTGTGTATATTCTTAAGTATTTATGTGTATGCATGCTTTTACTCATTTGTATTTTGAAAGTCTTATTCTGATCACACATGTGCTTCCAAACCTTCACCGTTGTATAATTTTATTTACTGAATGTCTCCGTTTTTGCATGTGAGTAATGTTGTATTTTGTACTGTGTTTATTGTATTTGCATCCCATCTTGTTTCTTTTTACCTTTCGATTTCCCATTTGTGCTTGTATCCCTGTACTTAAAACTTCCTACCACTATTGATCGAGTATTGACTTACGTTTGTAAGCCTTGTGTTATACTTGTTGGCACACAAGGAGTCTACCTAGTCTCAAAAAAAAAAAAAAAAAAAAAAAAAAACGTTGTACAAAAATTTAAATGCAATTTTCAACAAAGAATAATTTTACAAAATTAAGGCAAAAAATTTCATATTAACCAGCCTTTCTATCATTTATTACATGTTGTAAACATTAATTTACAATCAACTTTTGTTTCCTTGTTTATTATGAAAGCAATTCTTTCTGTTTCTGAAAGCTAGTTTTTCTGTAGTATCATTTCAATCAAGAATATTTTACCGCATTTATTTTTATTATTATTTATAAAGAAAAATTCAGAGAATTTATAAAGTAAAGTAAATTCTAGACTGGGGATCGGTATACTTTCAAGAAAGAACCAGTTGTTAGTGAAACAAGATATCGAAAGCATCAGACACCTACTTGATATGAACTTCCAAGAAAAAGGTCCCCCATCCCAGAAACAGTCGCGTTAAGACTCTGTCATGCTCAAATTAATATTTTTATTAAAAGCTTTTATTTAACTTACAATGTATGTATGTATGTATGTATGTATGTATGTAATTTGTTCGGGTGGAATCTTGCAACTCAATTTTGAAGCTGATATCTTCCTCCCATTGAGCTGAAATTTTGTATACACGTTTAGTTTGGATGACAATGCATGTTTTGACTATTTATATTCCGATATTGCAATTAATAAAAAAGATATTAATTAAAAACGTTAAACTAGTTTTGGGCGCCAACTTGGATATATCTGCATTGTTGTAATAATTTTATTGTTACAACAATGACAAAAGTTGGCGTCGAAAATCGGTTTTCAGCCAAACTGGAATTTCATAACGTTGCGCTATTGACAGTATTAATTAACTTTGTCTAAAAAATAATTACATTTCTACAACGTAAAAACAATCTAATTTCTACAACGTATGCAATTTTTTTACAAATTTCTATCTATTTCCTTGGATTTAAATTCAAAACAAAAAAGTAGAGCTATTTTTCAAGTAGATTGGTACATTGTATACCTTTCTCAACGCTGCCAAGTTAAACTGAGATGGAGTATTGAAGAAATTCTTTAAATAATTTATCTAACTTTAATCTATGAAACTCAGACAAAAAATAATTACAGAATCGGAAAGATCATTTTTTTAATGTATCTTACCCATCAAAAAGGAATCCGCTAGGAAAACAATAAGAGAAAAATATTATCTAGAAATGCAATATATTTTCGATTAAAAAAAATAATTTTACAATAAAATGAAGTAATTTTTTAAAGAAATTTTCTAATTTTAAGCCTACGAGTAATTTAAATATACCTCATTTTATCACCAGTAATCTAAACACACACTACGACATGTGTCCTTAAATTTAATTACAAATAGAATCTGTTAATTTTATTTGAATTTAATTATTTATTTTTTCAAAATCAAGTTTCTAAAGATGATCTGAGCAATTAAAAAAAATAGATTCTTACGTAGAAGATATTCAATGTCCAGCAAAAAATTATCATTATTTGATAAAACTTTCTTTTTTTATTACAAAATGCGTTTTTAGTCTTAAGCATTTTATTGATTAATACAAATATTTAAATCCCTTTTGAAGTATTTAATAAACAATTAAAATTTTCTTGTAATATCCTTAGAGAAATACATCCCTTATCTTCAAAATATTTCAAATAAATAATATATTCTTTAAGTTTTTCAAAAATAGTCAAAATTTTAATTAAACATTTAATAACTTTGTCATTTATGAAGATAATCTCACTAAACCTTTTTTTTTCGTGTGTAGAACAATGTTAGCCAAAATCTCCATGGAGATTGAAAAAATTGCTTAAAAATTACGGATTTAAAAAAATTGTGTTTTTAGTCTAATACCATTTTGCGAGAATTAATTCAGCTAAACCAGGGATGGCGAACCAGCGTTAAATGAGATGGACAGGCTGAGAAACCTGTCCAGCGATAACTAAAAAGTAAAAAATAAATTAAATGTAAAAAAACTTTTTTAAGAACAAGCTTTTATTTAAACGCGCTAAAAAGAATAAAATAAACTTTTCCTTTAAAACTTTTTTTACTATCAACTTATAACGTCATTACACAATTTATATGATATAAAAGCTTGTCGCGAGATTTACCTGTGTAGATAAACAAGTAAAATAAATAACTTGACCTGATTGATTTTGGTTTTTAAAAATTCAAACTAAGTAAATATGAGTACTTAAATATTGCGACAAGCTTTTATATCATATAAATTGTGTAATGACGTTATAAGTTGATAGTAAAAAAAGTTTTAAAGGAAAAGTTTATTTTATTCTTTTTAGCGCGTTTAAATAAAAGCTTGTTCTTAAAAAAGTTTTTTTACATTTAATTTATTTATATTATTTAAATCAAGTTTTACACACAGGCATTAACATTTTCCATTCCTTCAAAAATGAAGAAATATTATAGATATTTTTTATTTATTTTTATTCCTATAGCTCAATGCGCGTGCGATCAGTGTCAAAATATCAATGCTAGGAATTAAACTTTGAAGTTTTGAGAAAAAATTTCAATACCATTACTACCTTAAGTACTAATATTTGGAATCTCACGTTTACACTAATAATTGACCTTTATAAAACTGTTCTTGCATAGAAAAGTGTGTTTTTGGAGGATGTATTCAAGCAAAGAAAACAAATGCATATTAATCAAAAGAAAATATGCATATTAATCAACATAAAAGTACTATAAAAGTCCATTGAAATATATGTATAAATATAGACGAAAATCTTAAAATTAGCTGATGTAACACGGAAAATTTACAAAATAAAAAAAAAATTTTAATCAGATTTCATTAAGCTGGACATGACTTTTACTGCCTCCTTTGTAAAGAAAAGCAAATAATAAATGTATGTTTTGAATAATATGATAAAAATGTTAATGATAAAATTATTATTTTAATATGACAAAAATGTTTGTACATTTTTTAACTCAAGGGAAAATACAAAACAAATCAAAAGTGAATTCATAATTAACGTTTGCAGTTATAAAGGAATGAAGTAAAATTGAAGAAATTACTGATTTAAAATTGCGCCAAAAAATGCCAAATTGCTGTTTGAAAAAAAAAAGTGATTTCCTGAAGGCAGTGGCATAGCTAGGTATTTAAAGGCCCAAGTGCAAAAAAAGAAAATGAGGGCTCTATCTTGGTTGAATTCTATCTAGTAAAAAAGTAAAAATATGGGAATATTTAAAAGAAAAAACTACAATTTTTATACTTACTGTCTTCTCTTTCTTGGCGTTGTTTGCGCTTAAACACACTCCACTTGGTTTCTTTCACTTTGTTTTAATCTATAATTTTAGTTTTATAATTTATCTAATACGATTTGTATGTGTTCGAGTATTTACTGACATTAAAAGGAAGCAGAAACGAAATTCTACGCTATAAAACGTCGTTGGAGAATCTCTAGCTATTAATTTATTCGGGAGGACCGAATTCACATCCAACAGAGGGCTTAGAGCTACAAAATGGCTCACCGAGATAGACAGGAAATGATACAAAAAATATCCATGAACAAGAAAATTTAATACAATATTATAATTATTTATATATATATATATATATATATAAACATATCTGAAAAAGAGCAGAGGATGGGGGACAAAATTACATCAGAGTAAAATTACATCATACGAGAAGATTGCGAAATATTGAAACAGGAAACTAGCTTATTATGAATTATATTGTTATTAAAAATAGAATGTAACTATTTAGGAATTGCTTCTTGTGTAGGTTTTTTAAGATGTAATAATAAGTATGGCAAGAGTTTTCATGAAACTTGAAGTTTATTTTCAAATAACAGTCTATAAAAAAATGAAAATATTGAAAATAACAAGAACTTTTCAATAAGTAAAGATCGCAACACTGAACAAACAACGAAAATAATTTAGGTAAAATCTCTACAAACTCGAAATTACTTTCAACTGAATTGCGACGATTACAGTTGTGTGTTGCGACCTTTTATATTTATATCTTAAATTTTAAGAAATCGTATATTCGGCTGCCCTTGTGTATAATCCTGCTTAGAATCTAAAGAAATTCATGATACCAAAAATAGTGTTGTAGATCACGATAAAGCAGTGCTTCTCAAACTTTCAATATTTGCAACCCAGTTTTCAGTTATAATTTGCATCGCGCCCCACTTCTTACAATAACAATGTACTGAATGCAATTATAATGTACTTAGAGTGTAAAACTTTGATGCAATACGACTTTAATTATAAACGCACTAATTAGATAAATATTAGGTTTTGTAAATAAATTTTGTATATGACAAGCCCAAGAGAGTCACTAGTAATTACTGAACTTGTTTTTAATTGAATATTGATAAATTAATTATCAAATACTTTGTGCAGAACTGATACGTTTATAAGTAGTGCGTATTATATCAGTTTGAATGTGTATTTCATTTTTTATTATATAATGTAAGAATATATTTTGCTTTGTAATTACTTTAAATTGCAAATTATTTTATTAAATTGATAATTATTTAAATATTTTATTTTCGAATTTTCGTAATATGCTCGCGCTCCCCCCCCCCCAAGTAGGGTTATCACGCCCTCCTTAGGGGGCGCGCCCCACAGTTCGAGAAACGCTGCGATAAATATTTTATTTCGAGATTTGAGAACAATTTAATAACAGGTATACATGACACAAAATATGAGCGATTTACATAATAATTTGGCCAATAGTGAAACGAAGATTTGATAATTTAGATATAAAAATGAAAGCGAATATTTGACTTTTTAATAAACACTGGGCGGTTGCACGTTCTCTGTAATTTTAATTTTTTTCTCTTTTTTTCACCCTTCAATTTTTTATACCCCCAAATCTTTTTCGTCCCGAGCATGTGCCTAAGCGGGAAAGTGGGCTTGGTAGCGGGGGGGGGGGGGTACGCCACTGGACAACGGTCATCATATAATAATACAGTTATCACTTTTGCCAATTGACATGCAGTTTGAAATTAACTGTTTTTCGAAGGGAATGTGCGGGAATAATATTTGACGACATTAAAATTATCCGGATCATGATCTTATTAAGACGGAGTCGAGAACAAAATGAGGTCCTGGACCCGGGGCTAGTTGGCCCATGCCTTGAAATGTCTCAACTACAATACAATGCGACTTTAATTATAAATCGAACAATTTATCAAGATAAATATTTTGTATATGACAAGACCAGGGGAGTCACTAGAAAAACTTGTTTTTAATTGAATATTGATAACTTATTATCAAATACTTTTTGTGCAGTACTGATACATTTATAAGTGTTGAGTATTATAGCAGTGGGAATTTGTATTTTATTTTTATTATAAAGGAATGTATTTTTTACTTTGTAATTATTTTAAATTGTAAATTATTTTATCAAATTGATAATTATTTTAAATCTTTTGTTTTAAATTTTTCGCGATACATTCGCGCCCCCAAGTAGGGTTATCACGCCCTCCCGGAGGGCGCGCCCCACAGTTTGAGAAACGCTGCGATAAAGATTTTATTTCGAGTTTTAAGAACAATTTAATAACAATATACATGAAGCAAAATATGATTTGGAGAAGAAAAACCAAGTGATTTACATAATTTTAAAAATGTACATATATTAGCATTGCAAACAAAAAGCAAACAAAACATATACGTTGAGCCACAACATCTCAGCATATAATGAAAAAATTTATGCCGATACAAATCATTCCCGATTCCTGTTGTTACATGTTACAAATTCTTAGATTTTGAAAACATTCCGTATAATAGCGTGAACTCCACACGGAACGTGTTTTTATTGTTGGTAAAAACGAAAACAAAATTAAATTTAAATATAAAATTCAAAAAAAAAAATCTTATTTTATTGCCAAAAAAATATAAAACATGCAAAATTGAAAGTTTTTTTATTAAACTTTTATGTAGGTAACATTAAATCAAAAAATTATAAGTACTATAAATTTTGGCGCCCCCTGCCCCAGGCGCCCTTGTGCGGTGAACAATTTTGCCACTCCCACGCGGCGGCCCTGCTCGTCACTGGACCGAAGTTCAAAATTACGAGATCCATTGCCAATAGCTGCTTTAAAGTGCGGCGTAAATAACACTCATCCACTAAAGAACATAACTTCCATTCAATATACATGCATCATTTTTTCGTTCAGTGACATATTTTCTATTCCTCTCCTTTCATCATTCAGAGTAAAAACTATAAGTCTAACCAATCACAATTTTTACTTAAAAAAAATAGGAAGAAGTTAAAACCTTTTGAAAAATTAACTTTCGAAACACTTTAACAGTTAAAAAGTATACTATCTAAAAGTCTTATTTATTTAGGCAACATATAGGACACGAAAACACGATCTCGTAAGCGACAGAATAATTTAGTGACATTTCTCCACACCTGGTTTGAAAAGTAGGCCAGACTTTTATTTCAAGAACTAATACTTCTTCGCTGAAATGCAGAGGGGGTGTAGCTCAGCGGTAGAGCGTTCGCTTTGCATGTGAAAGGCCCGGGGTTCGATCCCCCGCACCTCCAAGTTTTTTTCTTTGTTTACTAAAAATAAAACAGGCATTATAAAGCAATATAATATCTGATAGCACATCAATGACTACTTTTGTTGATTTTAAAAACATTTATTGATGACGGCACAAATATTTAAAAACAGGAATAAAAATTAGTCTGAATTACTAGGGCAGCCGATGCTTCAATTACGGATTACAACTGTGCAAAACGGTAGCTTATCGGCCCCCCTGAGTTCTCAAACGAAAACCAACACAAAGGTATTGCATTACAGATCAATGCCTTTTAGTTGACGCTTTTAAAACAAAATAGAATTTTATGGGATTTCCATGTATATCCAAAATCCACGTATAATAAAAAAAATCCTCATGATCGTTAGGATTTAATTTTATATGTATCAAATAAAATTAAGAAAAACTTACTGTTTTTAATTTAATTGGAAAATGGGGGATTAAGAAAATTAATAAACAATATAATTTTCTGAAAGGTGTATGGCAGATTACTACGAGCTGATTGTAAGAAAATTTGTCTTTGCTGGAAAGGAAATTTATTTATCAAATTACCGTTTCTTAATCTGATGTTTCAGATCATTTTAAGCCTGTCTTTGCTTAACATTAGAAGAAAAGGACCCACTTTCAGTACCTTATTTCGTATAGAGAAGTTCTCCATCATTTTTGTAACAATCTGAATCTTCTCTCCTATACAGAGCAACATATTTTAATTTACTGCTCATTTTTTAACCACATTAATCTATTTTGTTCCGATGTAAAATATTTGTCATAATTCTCCTTCTTTATTGTATGCTCAATAGATCTTTCAATTGACACATTCTTGCAAAAATTTGCTTTTTTATAGAATATTTCTGAGGTTTACAGATTTTATGTAATAAAGGAGTGTATTTTCTCTCTCTTTGAAGACACTCTATAAGTATTCGCACTATTTTCTCGCAGAAAATGTGTGTATTAAGAGTTAAATTCATACTTTTTGAGGTAAACCGTTTTTGACTATTTGCTTATTCAGGCTACAAAGTACTCTTTTTCAATATATTTTTTGCAGACATTAACAGTAAAAATAATTTATGTTTTATATTTAGATTATATTATTAAGCTGATTCTGTAAGTAAAAAGTTAGTTTGAACAGCCCTTATTTTGCAATTTTAAAAAAATTAGTAATTTTTGAATTTTTTCAAATTGTTGCAAAATGCTCAATTTCTAAATTTTTTTAGTCTTTTTAAGTTATTTATGTTTTTCAGATTATTGCAAACGAAAGATACCCTATTGTAATATCCTCCTTTGGAAATCTATTCCCTTATTGATTTTTAATAATTATTTTTCTAAAAAACTCTGATAAAACCCAAAATCTTTTAAAATAGTAACTTTAGCATTCTTAAAAAATGACTAGAAATCTCAGCCCACATCCATACTATATTTTACAGAACATACGTTTCGGAGTATATACAAAAAAATTCAAGACTGTGTATGATGAACTGTAAAAAAGTCTTAGGGATTAGAAAACACTTATACTTTTAAAACTGAAAGTATCAGAAAAACGCATTTAAAGTTTGTAAAGGCATAAAACAAAAACTTATAATACCCGTAAAGCTCTAATTTTTTAATATGTTATCTTCCATTGTATATTCTACAGTAAAACACTATTTTAATTAAATATGATATTAATATTTTTTTAATTCAAAAAATTTGTATGCATAATATTGATAGCATTTGTTTCAACGGAGAGATTATTCAGCTTCATCTTAACCTAATATTTTCACAAAAGTTTTCAAACATAAGGCATTTATGTACAAAATAATAATGATACTAATTTATGCTAAAAATATCCAGGTTTGTTCATAAAGTTTAATTTTTTTGAGTTTTAAATCGGGCAATTTAGGGAGTTTTAGCTCTTGTTGTATCACTTTAAAATATAGTACTACAACATGTTTACTGTAATGTAGTTTGGTGCATCATGGAAATATTATCTACAAAATGTGGAAGCCTAATTGCAGTATCAGCTAAGGACTAATTTTTAGAAACATCATTTTCAGTGGTACTCCCTCTCTTCGAAATATTGTTTCTCACAGCAACCTGAGAATATTTTGGCCATGGCATTTTCTCAACAGGAAAAAATTACTGATAGAGAGTTAATAAACTATTTTTAAAGCAAAAATTGGCCTTGAAATTCAATTTTAACTATTTAATTATGAGAATTCAAAAAACTCAAAACACCATCAAAAGCAGAAGGGGTTTTAGTAATGGAAATTAAAATAAAACAAGATATCAATCATTGGCAAAGCCAAGTAATTTTAGCACGTTTTTCACATGTTGTATTTTACAATAATGCAACTAATGAACTTTTTACTAACAGAAAGTAGTGTGTACTGTACCACTCCTCTAAATGTACTACTATTGAGCAGAAAAGAAATAATGATACAAATCTGTATCAGCACTATAAAATAGCAAAACTAGCGAAATTCAGGAAAATTTGTAGGAAAATTCGGGAAAACTATGGGAAAATTTAAATATGATTCGGTTCATCTAGGGCCCAAATGTGACCAATGGCGAAAACCCGAGGTCAATTGGTTGCTTATTGGCTGAGAAAAAGGTACAACAAAATATGGAACGAAGACGAAGACGAAATTTGCGTCCTAATAGCGCTTTTGTTCCACTACGTGAAAAACGCGCTAAAAACTTTTCACACGAAAAGAGTTGATTTTGCTCACAAAAATACTTTTAATTAATTCAATTTAAGAGTGGAAAAAAATGCTTTGAAATGAAACTGAAACCAAAATCATAACTCAGAAAACTTCAAATATCTTAAAAACTAATTTGTTAACAGATCTGAAATTTGGTGGCAAGCTTCTCAATGATATGAGCCACAAGAAAAAGCAAAAAAAAAAAAAAAAAAAAAAACTTTTCGGTAATTTTGAAATTTGTAGGGTACTGTGTAATCTTAATATCACACTTTGAAGCAGTACGCTAGGGCTATTGGCGATGGATCTCGTAATTTTTAACCACTTTCAAACTACGAGGACGACATCTGAGATGGCATTCCATTTTCCAAACTTACATAAAACGTCAACGTTAGGCATCAGTAGATTTAACGTGTAATTGTATAAGATGAAAGCAGCCTCAAAGGGGGTAAAAGAAAAAAAAAGGAACCGTCAATTGATTTTTAAAAAAGTTTATGTCAAATCTCGAATATTCTGGTCCCCTCCCCCGAACACTTGGATTACTCTACAACAGCAGGAGAATCCACTGAAATAGTGGAAGACATCCACATTGTAGGTGAACGAGCTGGCAGGCAGCAAGCCGGATCATACAAAGAGATTTAAGCCAGATAAGTTCCTTCCATAATTTAGTTATCTAAATTCGGGCAAAGATTTCTTATTGCTCCCAAGGTTTAATTCTTAAAACACATTTCGTTAAGTGTTAAAGTTGAATAGAATTAGTTGTTTCCAAGAACATGTTTGCTTCATCTGCGACCTTCGAGTCACGATAAAGTTACTCTGTAGACCAGGGGATATCAAACTGAAAGGCTTACTTGAACCAAAGAAACAAGGTTTAATATTAGATGGTCATCAAAAAATATATATATTCATAGAAACGTAGGTTTTTCGAATAATACATTATAATAAACATACACTAAAGAACAAGAAAAATTTAATACTTTTGTCCCGACACTTGTCATCTCTTCTCTGCCACTATCTTTCCTATTTCGGGAAGAAGTTTTGATATTTTATTATATAATATTGTGTGCCGATATAGTGGTCGAGCCGCAAAACTGTTCGTTTTGGGCCGTAAGTTTGACACACCTGCTGTAGACCGTTAGAAAATTATATTTTCAGAACGGAAACTTACTTAAATTTTCACAAGGTTTCGACCATTTAGCAACTTCTTTCCCGAGATCTGCCAGCTTATCTAAAGTAAAAGTGTGCAATGAAGTTTCAACGATTTTCTGAGATTGTAACATGAATAAATAAAAGCAGGTTGAAACTTACTTATTTCCTTAGATACCAGAGTAGTTCGATAGACAACTGAAATATAAAGAAAAGAGTTAAAGGATATGCTTTAAAAAATACCGAGTCCCGTACTTTCAGGTTACAACCTTTAATTGACCTTATGAGAAATATGCTTTATTTTTTATAAATTTTTAGCTCCATGTCAAACGAACCTACTTCCCGTCTACCCTGTAACCTAGCTTAAGGTGCGGAAGGAAGTAAAGGATCATTCGAGATGATAATATCCAATTATTTTATTTATCACTTTAATCGACTCAAAGACAAATCCATTTAACATTATAAATAGGATGATCCAATCAGACAACAGAGGGAAGGGACGAGAGTCGCGCGCGTTTGTGGAGAATACATTTAATAACCACTTTATAATAATGGTTCTTCACTTAATATTACTTTACACAGTAGATATATACTTAATGTCCGCTTAACGACTTTAATAATTTGAATATCAACGTAATAGGAAGGGGCCAATACCTGAACTTAGGCAGCCTTCTAATCAATACAATTTATCAATGATAACTCCTTTTTTTAATCTTTCACAAGGCCTTTCCAACCACTTACTGTAATCTTCATCTGTATCTATATAGTTAGCTAAACTTCTAACCTTCTAATTTTCTGTTATCTATTCTCTTCACTTCTAACTCACTAACTTTCTTGACTGGCGAACAAGAAATATATACAATAAACTTAATTTGCATGTCACGTTTCCTTCTTAGGAGAAGATTGGTAAATTTTGCTGGCCCCAAAGTATACCCAAGAGGATTGTTAGTAGGAGGTCGCGTATAGAACCGTCCCACATGGACATTTTCAATAAAACGTTTTGTATGGAACTTTTCCTATTTGTCTTTTTTGCTTGCTGCTCTTGTTTATGCATCATAATCCCAAACACGAGAGGTTTTAATTGTAAGAAACTTCAGAAATTTTTTTTTTATTACACAGATTGGGATTATAAATATTTTTTTCTCTGCTTAATATAAAGAGGGATATCACTGACTAGACCATTTTAAATTCTCGAATTTAATGTAAAGCTTGCGTAGTTAATTTCTTAGACTCAAGAGAAAAACTGAATTTCTATAGAATTAACGAAAACAAAGTAACCCAGTGGCTGAGTGGTAGCGTTTCGCGCTTCCAAGCCAAAAGTCCGGGGTTCAAAACTCAGGCTGGGCAAGGTTGACTCAAACTTTCATCTCTTCAGTGGTCGATAAATGGCGCTTGCTTCCCAGCTTACTTGGAAAATAAAAACTGGGGTTTTGCAGCAGACTGACCACCAGACCCGAACATCTGCTCATGCACCTCAGTACTCACAAAAACTGAGATGGGTACAGTAAGCCTTGCCTTTCATGGGCGCCGCTAAGTTTAGTTTAAAGAATTAAAAATGGTTGGTTTATCGTAAACTTAATTTAGATTTTCAAGGAGAATTTTCTACAAATAAATATTTTGCAATATTCTTTGATCTATAGTATAAAGAGAGAGTTAATGTATGAGAGATTTGGAAATATATGTCGTATATATAAAGTAGAAGATATTTATCGTGTTTTTTCAAGTTATATTTAATTCTTTGGATTTTTATACCTGTTCTGATTTTTAATTCTTTCGAAAGTCAAGATAATTATAAAAAATAATATTTTTTGTGATATCTCGTAAGAATTTCTTCCACACATGCACAACTAGTTTGGCATGATTGACCGCTTAGTGCTTTATAAAATGAAAATTGAAACTTATATATATATTAAAATTTTCACCATCATCAATGAAATCACTTCTGCACTTAAATTTTCAAAGCTGATTTGGAATTTGCAAGAAACGCCATTATTTTCGAATAAAAAGTGCATTATCATTCTCAAATGAAAAAAAAAGTACTGAATGATGTGACGGTTATATACGTGTTCCTTCTACTAATAGTCCTTTTGGGGAATTTCTAGTCTTTAAAAATTATTTTATTATAAAACTCCTCCTCGAAGAGCAAGACGTAATTAGGATAATTAAGACTACTATATATAGTCTAGGTTTTCAGGGAGAGATAGGACAGACTGCTATCGGAGCAGATTTTAATCAAATTAAATGTAAATCGCGGATATTTAATAGTTGATAATTGAATTACTTAAGGTGATGAATGGTCACTGGAGATTGAATCCAGATTAAATAGCTAAGAAGTCAGAGTTATCGCCTTGAGTAAGTGTGTTTAGTTTTAAAGTTTTCTCATATCTCACGTACCCCATTCATTGTCTACATAGTTATTAATTGGGTGCTTCTCTTAGTCTGGATCGATTGAATTTGAGTTGTGATTAATATTGTGAATAAATTAGATTGTTTTATTGAAATATGACTGGTGTTTCTTCCATTTCTCCTCCAAATTTAGGCGCTCAGGCAAGAACATTACAATGCAAATAACATTAAATTCATTTTAGCATAGTTTTAATTAACAAATGATTCATAAATTCGAGTTAAAATAGTACAAAAAAGCTATTTTGGATTAGAATCGATAGTGAAGTTCCACTTGTTTAGTAATACGTTTATCTAAACATTTTAAAAGTTAATTTAAGTGAATTGATTACTAAAATGACGTTATTAAGCGTCACATGCCATGTATTGAAATAATGAACAGTTAATTCCGCAAGCTTAGGAAAAGAAACATACGACAACTAAAAAAGCATGAATGGATTTGAGTTTCTAATAGATTGTCTTACCATCGAGTAAAATATCCATCCTAGCTTTTCCATGAATGTCCTCGATGTCGTAGCAAAAGTAGTAACCGCCATCTTCTTTTCGAACCTTTTTGATGGAGAGACTGTGGTCTGAGTTGACGAAAATTCTGTTTTTGCTTGGATTATCATGCATATCTAGTACTACATCGCTCACATTCCCACGCAAGCTTCGCTTACGCCATTTACGACCGCTTATTCCAATCTTTTCATTACTATAAAAATATGAAATAATTACATTTTGATTGAACAATGTCTAATCTGAGATTTTTGTAACTTACCTTTGGATCAGATACAGCTCGCAATAAATGTACATCTAAATGTAGATGGTAAAACAGTGTTCCTTAAACTTCAATATTGCCGAAAAAATTATTAATAACATAGCTTTTCCTGACAATAAATATAAAAATTGGACTATATTGAAAAATGGCTTTATTTATTAGGACTATCAATAGTATTAATAAAATCGATGCAACTGATGATGATAATAAAATCATCGGTAATTACAAACGTCAATAGTATCGAGTTATTTGAGGTATTATAGACACAGAAAATTTACTGACTAGCCTGTACACAGTGCTATTAATAATCGAACGGAAATATTCGAAATAATTTAGCCAAACTTCTCATTATTTTAAAGAAGCTGATCACTATTGTGACAACACAAAGTTCTGTTCGAGAACATTAACTTTATTTGTAATTTATTTCGGAGAACAACCCCAATAATACAAATAGAACCTCAATAGAATTACAAATATTACTTTCTATGCAACAATGAATAGTTCTGTTATCAACGGTATTATCTGTAACCCTTTTCTAGGAAAAATTATTAACATTACTGTTATTAATCTCTCTCTCTCTCTCTCTCTAACAGGCCAAATCCTTTACAGGAATTATCCAGAACATTTCACAAATGATTTAAAGCTGTTGACATTAGGTATATGAAGTCCATGAAGGCAGCAAGTGGTCTTCAAGTTGCTGAACATAATTGGTCCAATTTGACCAGAAAACCAAGTCTGGGGCATGTAAAAATCAGTCTACACTCTTATGAAGTCACCGACACAATCGATTGTTGACAATTTAAGTCTATTTTCTCGTGGTTTATGCACTGTGTTAGAACCCGACCATTAGCTATTACCCCAACTGGAATCCTGACTCATATAACTAAGTAACTCTTTTCCGCTAATCTAGAATCAGACACCGATAGTTTTACAAGCCCAGAAGAGGCGTTGCAATCGATGGCGGGTTGTTGGTAAGAGGACTCTAGCCTAGTTTTTGCTGCCACATCCCTCAACCAAATTTCATTGCATTGTCCTCATGGATATTTCTGTCGCACGTCTAGCATAGATTGTTGCTGTATTTGACGCAATATTGGGTGCATGGTAACCCTGACTATTCTTCTAGACATCGCTGGTCATTAAAAAGGAGAGATCGTCCTCTAGATTGTTTATGATGGAATGGAATGCAGAGGTTATATACCCTCGGCATACTTTGACACTGCAAATCGAGGAACGTTGAGTTCTCTAAAAATTTCTGAAATTGAATGTTCCATGCGTCTAGTTTTAACTAGCATTCCGTATATTTATAAAATATTAATTCCCATCGTGTGGCCATAATCATATCAGAAAACTTTTCCTGTGAATCACTTGAGTAACAGAGTAAAGCCTGACGAAGCGCTGCTCACTTATACGTTTCTTACGCTATGCTACTGACCTATGGGTATATTTCCATATCAATGCTCCATGATTTTAGAGCCTCATTGTATATTGTTCTGAAATAATGCTAAATAAGAGTGTCAATGATAAGACCTCCTATTTTCTCCTTCCAAACGCTATAGAATCTTTTTTTTGCAACAACTTAAACCAGTGATATTTAACCAGCAGCCCATGGGCTGCATGTGGCACACCAACTTTTTCTTAGGAACCGGGTTATGACCTATTGCACTAAGAAACTCAGTTTAAGGACAATGTACTAAACATTTAGCGGGAAATTCTACTACTCGATCATCACATCTATCAAATTTTCTATTAATATCCTTTTTCTGATAGTAGAATGTAAACAAGGGGCTTGGTCATGGATGAAAGGAAATCGAAAATGTTGCATAACTCAATTAAAATAGCACACAAGTAAATATTTTTTTTTGTGTGTGAGTTTGATATAGTGATTAACATAGTATTAAAATAAAAGCAAAAAAAAAAAAAAATTAATTTCAATATTTTGATCAATTAACGTTTCCCAATTTTGCTTTGTCCTGGTATTGTCCCCCCCCCCTCATTTTCCTCATGTTACGGCCTGCGTGAAATACTTGTCACGTGTATGTGGCCCGACGGGAAAAAAGTTGAGTAACTTAAACAGTTATGGAACTTTGAATTACACAAGTCTCTTTTTACTACAACAGCATTTGGTCCTGAAATACACCGTTTTGAAATTGCAGCGTGTATAGCCTTACTTTCCTCTCTTTTTCATGCGACATTTCTTGAGAAGAAATATCATCTATGACATCTACCTTTAAAAATTACGAACTGATTGTTGGTTTAAAATTGCTGGTAAAAGCTTGAAAGGAGGCTTGGCTTGTAGCGCAGTAAAATCTTGACTGGAGGCTTGCACCGTAGTGCACTGTAGACAAGGAAGAGGGACGAGGGGCTGTGGAACTGGTTTTGCCATTGGGCGGGAAGGACGGGTGAAGACGAAAAACGTGGTCTCGCGCATGCAGATGGCGAAGAAGGTGCCTGTAGTTTTTCTATGTCATGTATAATTGTAAATAGAGTGGTGTGGTTTGAAGAAAATTAATAATAAACGATAAATCCGGTAAATAGAATTAAATATTTAATTCAACTACATGACGACCTGACATTGCTTTAGGGTACCATTTTTGTATATCTATCAATTAAAAGCTTTATTTTTAGCAAGAGGAAGAGGGGGTGGAAATTTTTTTTATAAAAAAACAGCAACAGAGATTTGTATTTTAATCATGCAATGCAAGGTCTTATTAAAAACATTCAACATCCATACGGCTTCAAGTATTTAAACAACGCCGAGTGTTCAGTAATTGTTTCGACTGCCACCAGAGTTTACCCTGATTCGAAAGTATGATGTTTAATAATAGGTCTTTTTTTTTTACCTACATATTTAATGTGTGTCGACATTCACGGAAGGTACTTTACAGTAACATATATCATAAAGGTTATAAATTCTTTTCGGATATTTTTTCTAAATGACCTTTTGCTCGTACTTTTGCACCTCTTCGAGGGTAAAGTACAGCTTAAAGGGTTGGTGGTACGGCAACATCAGTCAATTTCCAACAAAAATTAATTATCTTGGCAAAAATGAATTGTATAATTCATATTTACCAATAACTACAAGGTAGACGGACATTACGATTTAGCTTTCCAGTGAGCAACAAGACGGGAACATTTTTTGAGCCTTCCATGATAACTTCTTTAGCATTCGCTTTATTCCCACATTTTGCACTCTTTGACGTACCTGTAAAGGATCACACAAACACGAGTATTTAAAATAACTATTGTTAAGAATAAAACTTGAAAGAAAATGCTTCACATATATTTCAGTTTCAGTGGCGTAAAAGAGAATATTAGGGCCCCCTGCAAAATCAGATTTTGAGCTCAAACCTAATTCTTATAAAGGGACTTGTGACCAGAGACAAGTTTTGACACTCCCCCCGTGGTGCGAAGGGTGCGGGGGTGTACGTTACGTTATTGCTAATTTTAGCTTTCCATCAGGTGACAGAAGAAAAATTCGAACGAAAATGCAATTAATATTTAGAAGCACAAATATATTCCTCTATTTAATACATAATAGAGGATTGGTAAACATTTTCCTTATCTCAGTGCAAATGATAAACCGCCCAATGTGACTTAAAGGCAGAGGCGGATTAAGCGGCTGGCGGCCGCCAAGGGCCCCCAGTGCCAGTAGGGGCCCCAAGCTTAATGGATTCTTGTTATAAATTCAACGTGAAACAAAAAAATCTTGAACCGATATTTTAACCAGGACGTCTTAACGTATGGGCCAACTGGGCCTCGGTTTCAATGTGGACCTCATCTCGCTCTCGAATCAGCCTTCATAAGATTATGGTTCGAATACTTTTTACTGCCAAATGTTAGTTCCAAATGTATTCTCCGAAAAACTAGGAATTTCGGACTATATATCAACTAGTAACAGAAGCAAGATGTATGATGACCGTCGTCCATGTATAAGCCTACGCTTACCACCATTACTCATTCAATCAAAAGACAGCAGCCGGAAGAGCCGATTTGTGCAAATGTAAGTCATACACATTTTTTTTTGTTTAAAGTTACTGTTTGTAAGAGTACTTGAAAACGCGCGTATACCATGTATTGTCTACTTTTAAGCACTGGCGTAACTAATCACGAATGGGCCCTGTATCACACACACACACAAAATTCCTTGTGGGTCCCTTAACATTTTACAATTTTTTTCTTACACATATAGTGGCCCCTGTAGCTTGGGGCCCCACATCATTGATACAGTGGTAACTAGGCTCCTGCTTTTAAGAGTAATAAGTGGGGCCTACATTTGAGCAGGAGTCCAAGACCTCAGAAAATCTTAAGACTTCCCTGATTGTATAACCCCGATGATTTCTACTTACTTATATATAAGTCGTGCTGGCCCTAACCATCTTTCTTCAGTATATCTGTATTGTTGCAATCTGTACAAATTTTTCACATGCGTTTTAGAATAAATTTTATATCGAACAAACGAATAGTATTCAAGTCAAACAAGTTTGTTTTTAGTTCATAGCTGTGCTTAGTTACATCTTGCACTGATGAGAGAAAAATCTCAATATCAAGAAAAAATTATTGTAGACCAATGAAACTTCGGCAATACATTTGTCTAGGTACATATTTAATTGGCTTAACTTTTTCAAGGTCACAGGTTAATATAAGAGTGAGAAGAGTCATCTCAAATGTGAAATGATAATACATTTAAAAATCAGTGTAAACGGCAGAATTTTAAATGCAAGCATGCATACATTGTGTCGTACAAGTATCATGCATCAGTTGGTGGGGTGGAATCGCAAGCCTGTTGCTTTTGATCGGTCAATATAAAGTTGTTTAATTCCGATTGAGGATGACACTGTCGTTGCCGTCCAATGCTATCCCGCTGGGGCTTGATTGGAAAAAATGGTGATCAAGCAGGCTAAAGTAACACGCTGACACTCTAACAGAGCATATTTTTATCCTGTTGGAAAACACCTCTTGAATGATGTTCGTAAATGGCAGTGCAATAGTTTTAATCACCAGATTGATGAACAAGTTTGGGTGTGTAAATTAACCGCGAGGGTGCTCCTGCAATCAAAGAAAATTGCTCACACCAGACCATAATTCTAGGTGCAGGTTCAGCGTGTCTAGGCCGTAGAGAGTTTATTTGCAGGCCCTGACCTGGGCTTCTTCTAGCCAATATACAGCCATCACCATACAGTGGCGTAACGTGCACCCTCCGCACCCCCCACATCGAAGGGATAGCAGAGTTCTTGGGGGGTAGCTTAGCCTGACTGATGCTAAGTACAGCTTGGAGCCCAAAACTATTCAAAGCGTTCTAGCAAATCATTGCAATAAGGAAAATGTGAATTATTAAAAAGATCTAGTTTACTAAAATCTTTAGAAAATTATATCCTAAATTTCAGAAATGAATTTTTAAAAATAAAACTAGAAACAACTGATTTATGATGATTCTCGTTTGGAGAGGAAGCTGGGTGAGATCACATTTAGCAAAAGAGAAAATTTTTCGGTAAAGGTAAAGTCGGTTAAGAATTTTTGAAAAAAGGAAAAATTTCATAGTGAATTTTTTTTGTCATATGCGATAGAACAAGAGTAGAACTATCCCGAACAGCTTATATATATTAAACTGTTATAGAACATTTTACTGTATTTATTGATGAGAGATTATTAGCTGAAATTAAAAAGAAACCTACACAAAAACAAAAAGAAACTTACAAAGACGAATCTTAATTTTGACTATTAATTGGTTAAGTTTTGACTATTTTTATAAAAGACAAAGATGCAATGAAGACCCACACCAGAAAATTATCGAGTTGCAAGAGAAATTCTTATGTCGAGATACTTTTGAAAATATTTTAACAATATAGATATTGAATGCATCAGGTGAGAGATCTTCTTCAGTTTTAAACCTATTTAAAAATTATTTAAGTACTATGAGAGAGAAGACAAATTGAACAACGTGGCCATATGGAACACAATATGTTTGGGATTAAACTGATACGGCTAAAATAATTGATGAATTTGCCAATGAGAAATCAAGAAGTAAAGTTGTATATCAAAATTAAGATGATATAATTTTTTAACATACTGATAAGATTTTTCTTTTTTCTAAGCTGTTTATTTTTTTTTTATTAACAATACATTTTATTTTGAGGTCTGCGAATCTTTTAACTTTCTTAGTTTTTCGACTTTTGAGCCCATAGGCCTCGAACCTTTTACCACCAGGGGCCTCCAACTACCTTAATCCGCCTCTGCTTAAAGGTTTCATATTCAGGGTTATTATTGCTGTTTTTAAAGTGATCAATTTATGCTTGAGGTCTAGAAAAAAGAAGAATTAATCTATCTAAACAGAAGCTGATTTCATGCGATGATTATTTTCACTAGTAAAACAAAATGTAAAAATGTCATTTTCTCGAGTAGAAAAATTGTTGAATAATCTCGCCAAATAACTTTTATCGTTGGAAAAAAATTATAATGCATTATTTTAGAATGATTGAAATGCATATTTTTGCGAAGTCTTTCCTTATATTAATTTTACGCTTACGGGATATTGACTTTCCAATGGCAAGTTTTCGAATTTTTGACTCAAAACATTTCGAACTGTTCGTGAGGAACATGGCAAGTCAAAATTGTTCCTCTATTGCTGCATATCGCGTCATTTGGCAACGTCTTTTAATTTGGTGAAATTGATCGATGGCATAAAACATAATGCACTGAAACATTTTATCATAATCTCTGGACTTAAATCTTATTGAATATATATGAGACTAGCTGGTATACCTGTTCTTCAGACGGGTGAATAAAAAAAACCAAACAATACAGATGGAAGGATAAATAAGTTTTTAATGAGTTAATTTTATGTGAATTGCAAATTAAGCAAAAAAAAAAAAAAAAAGCTTTTTGCATATTTTAGCTGGAATTTTTGATTTGTTAGTCTAATAGCTGTTTTTTTTATTTATAGCACCCCCGCAACTCTCTTGTGGGTCGATTTTTGAAAACACCTGTTGTTGTGTTGCTCTTGTTGTTGTTTCTTGTCACACTTGACCTACATAAACATCTAGATCAAGTCCATGAACCCGTGCGTTTTTAAACAATGAAAAACTGTAGCTGGACTTGAGAGTAGCTGGCTCTTATGGCAACCAATACAAGCCAAGATGTGGGCAGGAGTGTTTGGCTCACACTGCATTTCGGAAAATGAGGTTAAACTTTAAGACTATCCAAATGCCGTTGACCTCAAGTTTGAAACACCTTCCTAAGTGGAACTCTGATCAGCAAAAGTAACACACTGTTACAAATTTTGGGTAATGAAAGCTTAAAATAGTGCAAATACTTTACATCTGGATGTGTAATACGTTAATATTACTTTCTGTTGAATTTATTTTATGTTAAAATTGTAATATTCACAAGCAATGCAGTTCCTTAAATTATAAGGGTGATTTAATGGAAACATAGCGAAATGTTGGTGATAGAGCCAAGATGACATCATTTTTGGCGACCATGTTGGCAACTTGGGCGATTGATTGAACGGTGCAGAAGTTGACATGCTGTAGCACCACCTGGTGGGGCAACAAAGAGGATAGCACAAAAATATTCTAAAAAAAAAATAGATATACATGCCGATTTTCATAGTGATTGGTTGAAAGGTGTTGGATTAAAGCGAGATCATATACACAAATATCCCTTTACATATATATAGATTTATTGTAGAAAAAACTTGAAAATGCGGCTTTTTTTGAAAAAAAATTAGTATAAAAAAGTGTTAGTTATGTTAGTAGAACAGAACGAAAGGTACCCCATTCTAAAAATATTTTTAATTAGATGTTAAAATGCAAACAAATTTTAGAATATTGATATATTTTTAAGTTAAGTAAATAATTCCACTAAATATTAAATTTTCTGTTATTCACACAGTTTTGGGTACTTATGTATTAACCCTTCACTGTCATTTTGATTTTTTGGGTAAATTGTCGCCATTAAGACTATGAGTTGAAGCCGAAATAAACTTCTCCCGATATGCATCCGGGAATAAAACAATAAGATGCACTCAAAAAAAAATTACCCCGTTTAAAGTACTTACGCTTTATCGCAACCATATTGGCGACATTACATGAAACGAAGCAGATAGTTGCCAATTCAGCACGTAATACACATAGGAATTCGGGATTGACAACTTGGCGAGTTATCCATAGAGTTGGCGATTGTTGCGATAATACGTAAGTACCGAGTTTTATTCACACACACACAAGTACTGTACTTTTAATAAAGTTTTCATCAAAAATAAGGAATTTATTTGATATCGGGAAACTACCTGTTTTTGGAGTGATTTTGAAATAACGGCAAATAGATTTTTACGGATAATCTAGTGTTATAGTAATGTTATCATTCAAACTTGGCAAAATTTTGCAACTCTTTGCCAGAAAAATCGGTATGTACCGATATAAAATTAGTTTCAAAAATAGTAAACTCGCATACTTACGAATGAGAAATATTAAATACAAAACAGTTTCAAAGAAACAAAGTTTCATCCTTATTTGCCGTATCAAATGCAGTAAAAACTGTAGACATTGATCATGCTTGTAAAGAGTATCAAATTAGAGGAATTAAAAAGAGAAAGTATAATTCTAGTTTTCCTAGATGGCAACAAATGGTAACATGATAATCTGTGCTTGTGTTACTATACTCAGCTTGTAACGGGCCAATTCGCGTTCTTCCTACTAATAGACCTCTTGGGGAATAATGGGTCTAAAATTTATTCTATTGAAAACTTTCCTCCGAAGAAGACATGATTATGTAAATTAAGACTTGAAAAAGATTAAAATTTCGAGTTAGAGAGAGAGGTTAGACTGTTAACGGATAGCAGAGATTGATTAGCGTGAAGCTAGGTGAGAGAACTTCGTAACTTATTTGATTAATATTAAGATTGACGATTTGGTCAATTAAGCGTTAAATTTGGATTAGAACGAACTGAATTAGAAGGTGTATTGCTTAGACGTAAGTGATCCAATTTACTGTTAATTCTCCAAGTATTTCGTCTACCCCGCGATTGCTTCCCATATATAGTAATTGGTGCATTTCTTACAGGGGCAGCCCTAGCGCCGGACAAACCGAACCCCTGCCAAGTCTTAAGGGCGGCATTTGGACTGAATTTGAAAATTATTATTATTATTATTATTATTATTTGCGAAAAATTTGTTTGGGAATACTTTCTGGAGTATTACTAAGTATATTTAAAAAAATAAATAAAAATTGTTAACAGCGTGTTGATTTGTTGTAACAAGTATATGGACGGCCAATGGTGTGGGATATAGATACGTAATCTTACCCTGACAGGATTTTCGCTGCCCTATTATAAAAGAAAAAATGGTGGTTATCTTGTTTATTCATGATATTAATACGTTAACGATGACAAAAATGCACTAATGAGAATCTTTTGCTTAGACTAGAGTTCGACAAATTGAGTTTTCACAAAAAGTTTTGCTTTTCTGTAGATTTAAGTTATGTCTAATTAAAAGCTATTTGTCATCTCTCTCTTTTAAAAATAACCTTTAAAAAACTTGTATTTAAATGCGCATTTAAATAGTATTTGACTGCCTTACGGACAGATTTTATTGTTAAATATTTACTTGATTTATATATTTTATAGTTTCCAATTATATATTTGTTTTTAGTATTGTGAATTTGGTATTTAATTCAATGTATCTTTTTTTTTTTTTGCACTGTTAATGTTAATTGTCAGTTTTCTTTTATGTTGAACCTTGAAAAGTTCGAGGCGGGATTTTATGTTAAATCATAAAATCCGATATATTTACTCTATTTTTCTCTTGTAACTTTCTTTCCATCCCAGAGTTGGGTAACAATGGACACACACTCCTTTCCCCCATAGGACGCCCGGTGTCAGCTAACCAAAAGAGAGTAGTGATAATAAGAGTTTTCGGAAGGTAGAACCACAGGAGATGTTTGCAGCTATTGTGATCCCTACCATGAATAGATCCCCCCCCCGAATAAACTGAGCTGCAGAATTTCGTCATTCCCACTCTTACATTTTACTCGTTTGAATAACAACAGGTAATTAATTTCGAATTATTTTGTATTTCTTAAGATTTAAAGTAATGTATAAATACAGAAGTACCTCATGTAAAGTACACCTCCGCATAAGGCACAATTATATTGGTACCAGTCTTTTAGAATAAGGACATGTATTTACCTGTTGTCAATGGACATTCTATGTTTATTACACTGAAAGAAATTTCAAAGATAAGATAGTAGGTGAGAAATAAATAAAAATATTCTTTTTTAGTAAAATTTTAGGATTTCAAAGACAAGCTTGTGTGTCTGTCTTTAAATAGATCAAATATACCACCCTAATAAGTTTATGTAACTTTAATAGAGGAAAGGAACTGAGAGAGAGAGAGAGAAATGTGAAACAGTAATCTGTTCAATGCTTCGATTTATAGACAAAAGGTTTTTGTTTTTATTTATAATGGGCTACGGAATAGTGTTTCACCATTGCAGACCTTGTACATTCCCCAGAAGCTGGTATCTCTTTTTAGTGTGGCACACAATATAGGCGGATACGAATCGCCGAACTTAATTTTAATGCCCAATTTCCTCCACAGAGGGAGGCACCTGAGCTCTGACGATGCGAACTTGTATTAGGATTTAATTTTTTAGAGAGCACTTAATCCAAACAGACACTCTAGGGATTTTTTGCATGCTTTATAATTATACGACATGGCTGTTGTCGATTTTCTGCATCATGAAAACCCACCGCCTTGGGATGGGTTCGAACCCACAACCTTAGGTGCAGAAGGCAAGCGACAAATCAACCACGCCACCCAGCCAGCTTCTTTATAGACAAAATAGAATACATATTAAAGTAATCGCGCACCTCGTGAGGGTTCAATTTTTTTGGATTTACATAAACAATAAAAAGGCAGCCTCGGGCTGACACCAAGCATAGCCTTTCAAAAAAATCCATGAAAAAGATTATTTTCAATAAATTTTTGTAGGTACAAAATTTTATAGCTCATTTTAAACATTTATTCAATAATTAAACTTTTACAATTAAGAATTATCATTTTTTATTGACTTCAAACTTTAAAAAAAATACCTGTAAGTAAGGTACGTACTTTTGCATAATTTATTTAAAGCTTGATATAACCTAAATTTCTAATTGAAATATTCAGAAAGAGATCATTTCTCTTTTACATGAGAATATTAAATTACATATTGTTTATAAAATTAAACAAGACAAAAATTATTCTATAAAATAAGATTTCACTCCTGATGCCAGTAAGATCGAATGAATGGTATTTTTAGTAAGATATGTATGTATTGAGAAATCAAATCCTAATGAAGTGTTTGTTCAAATTAAATAGTTTTTTAGGCTTTCTCCTAGTTGAAAGATTGATTGGGAAAGAATTTTCAAATTTAATAGTTGAAAATTTTAAGAAATTAGGGCTAAATTCAACAGATATAAAGAGGTAAGCCCAGTGACGTCCCGCAGGGGAGGCTCAAGATTTTAGGCAGTCCAAAGGTTATGGTTTTGCAATCTTTTGTAAGATCCGGCTTAGGGTGTAAAATCTGACATTGCAGGGGGACCCTAATAATCTACGTTACGCCACTGGACAGGCTTACGAAAACGGAGCCAAAACGGGAGGTGAAAAATTAGCGGGTTAGAATTACGAAGTTTAATCCACGAACAATCTACGTGCCATGCAGTAACCACTCTTTAAATTTGGCCAATAACGACAGGGCAAAAGCATCCTTAGAAGAGCGTAATTTTTGTAATATGGTCCAAAAAAATTTACCTTTTCCTTCAGAAACTTTTCTGTGGGCCATATTACTGAAATATATAAAGGCCATCACATTTTAAAGTCACTAAGTGTCACATGGAGGGAAAGCGGAATAGAGACTATAAAACTCTTACGCAGGGCTGACAAACTCGCGGCCCACAGCGAACATTTGCAGCAGTCCCGCCAGTATATATCGGCACATAATAATCTATACAAATAAATAAAATTGAAGTGTCCGTTTGTAATTTCAAATTAGCAGCTTTTTTACTAAATGCATTTGAAGGTATATATGGTATTTATTTCAAAAAATCAATTTTTAAAATTTTTGTCTGTCGGTCTGTTTGTTCCGGCTAATCTCGGAAACGGCAGGTCCGATTTTAAAAATTCTTTTACCAATGGAAAGCTACATTATCAGCGAGTAACATAAGCTATATTTTATCTCCATATTCGTACGGGAACGGAAACTATACGGGTAAAACCGTAAGACTTTGCTTACTCCCCGCCAAGTTGGCGCAATAATGGAAATTTTAGTAAATATTTTCTCACATTTGTAACAAATAACTGAAACATAGTGTAATTTAGCATCTTTACAAAAAGCAATTTTTTAAATGATTTTTTATTAGACGTCTAACATTTATTACGTTACGTTTGTTAAATGTCAAACTCAAACTTTGAGAAATTCCGCCAAGTTGGCTAAGAAGAAGCTCTCTATTCCGACAATCCCAGATATTTTAATGCAAATTTTCTCCCACTTTTTAAAGAGGGAAACGAAATAAAGTTTTAGCGAATTGCGTGATATTGAAAATTCTATGGTAATATTAATAGACAGTTTCATAAAAAGTTTTGATTTATCGACTATTTATTACTTTGATTTTTTTTTAACCTAATTATACAATAATCATATTTTGCACAAAATTTTTCAGTTATACTGAACCTAGATATTTTACATGAAGGTATTACTTTGAAGATATACTAGATATTACTATGGAGGAAGCCATACAATGTTACTCCCCGAATAAAATCAGGGAGTTTTACGCAATACTTATTTCATCTTCGGTTCCAATCAAGCAATAAAAAAATTACCATAATATATTATTTACTTTCTAAGGATAATGATTACGACTTTGACAATTATTTAAAGACATCAACGTGAGCGAAGCCGCGGGTAAAAGCTAGTATATAATTGAGGTGACGCGTTCTTATCCTGATAGGACAGAACCCGGGACCTTTGGGTCCGAAGCCGAGTAACTTAACCACTACACCAAAATGATCACATATGGTGCGGAGGTTGTTACTGGCTTATATAGATTATATCACTACATAATAAAATATCAAATTTTTTTCCGAAATAGGAAATATAGTGGTAGAGAAGAAATGTCAAGGTGTCAGGATGTAAGCGCATTCAATCTTTCTTGTTCTTTTATTTCTGTTTATTATAATGTATTATTCGAAATAAACTTATATAAATATTAATTTTTTTTGCGGCCCACCTAAAGTTAAATTTTGTTTGTTTGACCCAAGTTAGCCTTTGAGTTTGACACCCTTTTCTTAAGGTATCAACTAGGAAGTACTCATAATGTTTTATTTAGTATTTGTAGTTGTGACGGATCTATACGCGTCTATGACTAATCCCTTGGGGACTCTTCTGGGGAAATATTTTTGCCAACCAACTTTCACCGAAGGAAGAAAACGTGATTATGCAAATTAAGTATATTATATAAATTCTGTATTCGCGAGTTTTAGAGTTAGTTGGTGAGTGGACGATCGTGAATTTATTAAGTGCAAATCTATGTTTAAGAAAGTATCAATTGAAGAATTCCAAGAGAGGATCACTCGGAGGTGGTCGAATCAGTTAAAGATTACCTTCAAGGTCTCAACAGTAGGACTTAACAAGAGTACAGGTATCGTGATCCTTATTTAAATAGAAGTTTATCCTATTAGTGCACGGCGTAGTTGATGTTGAGCTTGTATAGGTTATTGTGGAATCAGTTGATGGTCCGTAATATTATCCCAAGGCCAACGAGTCTCACTTTCACGCTCTGAATACTGATTTTTATTCTTAATTAGATTATTATTTGCTTGCTTGATATTTTGTGTCAATTAAATAAAAAGAGTGAATCATGTCGACTGATTATTCAGTTCTTTCCACACACCTAGCCGGGTCCGAGAGTGGGCATGGGGAAATAGAGGGAAGCAGGAACCGACAAGCATTGCATAATGATGCTGAAAAGACAAGATCCCTGGATTATTAAATTCTCTTAAATTATTCAAGTTCTCTTGTTCCATTATTATTTGATATAAAATCTTTAATTACATAAATCCAATAAGCAAGCTATTGCAGACAAAAGACTGAGATCTTCCTTCTGTTATTGAGCTCTTAAGAAATTGTTAAGGTTTTCTTAAAGATCATCAATCGGATGAAGCTATTGATGAAATACTCTACTTATACAAGAGAACTCACAGATGAGATTCATATCCTTGCTAATCAGTGGCGTAACGGAAAATAACTGGGCCCCTTGGGCCCCAAGCTGGATCTTATATATATATATATATATATATATGTAGGATATCCCATAGAACTTTCTCTTTTTTTTGTAAAAGGTTAGATCATCCCTTTGCAGAGGACGGCAATATTAATTAAAAAAGCATTCCGTAGCAACGCCATCTAGCGAGCTTATTAAAAAGCTGACTTGTTTTGGTTTCCTCAGAGGCCCTCTAACTACCGCCGACTAAACATCGTATCAGCGCGTCCGCGTTTCTTCGCCACAACTGGCAGTAAGTCACCTACACATCCAATAATGAGTTTCATTTAATCGTTAACGTCCTCCTAAAAGGAATTATCTATCTTTCCTATATTAATGTTACTGTACTTTTAAATGATTGCATGTCTTAATTTCCTTTCTGTATAATATTCGCCTTGTAAATACTCTCCTAAGTTCATAATAAATTATTTAGTTTCTTTAATCTATATTGTCTAATTTATTTCTAAAAGTTATAACCCGTGAATCCTAAAAAACCCCTAGACACACATACCCTGCCAAATAAAAATCCCGCCATCTGAAGAATCTAACTTTTTCGGAAGATTTCGGTTAGATTCCCACAGAAATAATTGGGGGCTCAGCCGGGATTGATTTAAAATCTTCTTTAAATATCGATCAGACTATTAACTTGAACTCCTAACATTCTTCTTCTTTGAAAAAAAAAAATTTGTTGGCTCAAAGCTCAAATTAAAAAGGTGACTGAAAAAAAAAGCGCGACGGTTTGGCCTCTCTTAACATACTAACAAATTCTAGCGCAACGAAAGATTTCTTCAGGGAACTCAAGTTAATTCCGGTAAACAAGTCTTCGAAAGATCGGCCACATCATCACGGAATAGATGAAGATTATTAAAGCCATCGTCATGTTAAAACAAAACTGTGGCGAGTTTTTGAATGAGTTTTGAAGTGATTCATATTTTGAAGCATATTGTGTATTTTTTCTATTTGTGTGCATTTAATCGCCGGTATTATAATTCTTTACAAGTATAAGTTTTAAGACATTAAGGAAATCGATGAACATTAAGTTTATTATTTGTGTAACGAAAAGAATTTGTGTTTAACGAAAGGCTTTCACTGTGTGACCTTGAATGTGCCATCCAAGCCAGATAAGAATTCATGCACTGTGATTCACGAAAAATTTAGTCTACATTGCACAATTTTGATTACTGGTCTGTCTTGAAAGTTTCTCACCACAGCCGTTGGGTAATAAATTTAGCTCTCAAGTGCTATGAGAAGTTATAGGAATGTCTTCTAACTGAATCGTTTTAGCTTTCTGTTCCAACATATGTTTAATCTTAGAAATTGTTGAAAGTTGTACATGATATAATATTTAATGGTGTTTTATCATTCAATATGAATATTTCGGGTTCGTTTTAAATGAGATACTTATGCCTCTTCTACTGAAATGTGTTTTTATTTTCAGAATTTGTTGATGAGATCCTAGATGATTTTATTTCTATTGGTGTAATAAAAAAGATATAATTGCTTTTTCTTAGAGTGATTAACTTCTAACTTTTTGGTTTTCTGAATAAAGAACCTTCAATAATTTAATTCCTTTTCACATTATAATAAATTTAATTGGAGTTTTTTTTTGTAAACAAGATTTATATTGTTTAATTATTTTTTCTTTTCAAACTCTTTTTGCAATCATTACAACGAATTTAAACTATTGATATATAAAATGTTTCTTAGAATTTTTTTTGGTTGAAATTAATAACTGAATTGTTTCAAATTTAATATAACGTATCATAGCTCGCACTGTTGTTCTTGAACGTTATTGGTCTAAAATATTTTTAAGTTAACTTTCATAATACCCAGATTCGTCTATTGAACTTCTAGTCCACATCACGCAGTGAGTTACTCTAGTCCGATTAAATTCGAAGATAACGCTACACAATTAATATCCATTCTGTGTATTTTAAATAATTTAGTTTATTAGTTACAAGTTTAAACGTTAACATTACAAATTTAAGAATTAAATTAAACCAGAATAAGAATTAAGAAACATGGCGCTTATCTGAAACAGAGGCTGTGGAATGGGTGGTGGCTGCGTGTTCTCTAACTGCAGATGTTTCACAGCATTTGGGGTTCTGAAAAAAAAATGAAAAAAAGTTCTCGAAAAGGACGCTGGATGTCACTGGGAAATGGAACGCGAAGCGTTCCTCCACCACATATCTGGATCGTTGATTATGACCTGATGTTGGGGGGCCTTGGTTATAGAGTAGTTTCTGATTGGTTGGGTGTACGAAGCACGGAGGCGTGGCTATAGGAACTGTTGCGGAAAGATCCGAGTAGGCAAGATATATATATATGACCTTGAGTTCTATTGAGTGGCTTGGCTGCCATTGGCTGATGGGTCTTTGTGAGTAGGCACTCGATTGGTTGCACTGAAACGTTGGAACTAGAGAAATGGGTGGGATCTAGAGAAGCTAGCCTGTGCGGGAAATGCAAGAGAATTGAACTAGAAAAAAATTAAAATAAAAATTAGCTAAGGTCACTCACCACCGGTAAGTGAGTAGGCTATTTGCTAGGGGGGATTATAAGAATCCAGGAGAATTCTCCTGGATCTTTTAATAGGTGGAGGGGTCTAAAAGAAAGAGAGAGAAAAAGGTCTCTAAAACTGTCGCGCGGCGCCTTTTAAGGGAGGACACATCACTCCAGTTATTCTTCCGCGTACTCTTTGACAACATTTCCTATTGGTAAGCCCTAAGGTGCAAAGTTACAATTTTAAATAAATGTATGAGGCTAATCACCCCTGAGTTCCGGGAACTGCACCCCAGTCTAAAGGATTTCAACAATATCCTGTAAACAGGGGGAACATACAATTACAAAAAGACCATCCCATGCCAGCCTCTCATCAGTAGGCAGCACATTTTGAAGGGAAAAGGTGCAGACCATTATCAGACTTAACAGGTACAAATGAGTCATGAATGTAACCTATCGGGAGAGTTTTGAATAGGACAGGAAATCCCTTTCTTATCAACCCACTCCATGCAAGGGATGTCTTAAGATTTTTATTATGTTATATTTGATGACGGACTGCCTACCTGTGCAACTGAAGTTAAGGAAATTGATTTGACGGAGTCGGTAGAAGGGAGATTCTGACACCGAAATTGATAATGAAACTATCAAAACTGTTCCATTTTCTAATTCTTTGCATTGTTTGGGAACTGGGAAAACAAACCTCAAGCAGCGGGATGTAAAAGACGCAGTATTTTCTTCTCTGCATGAAGTTGAAAAAGAGCTCTTTCGAGTTCAGTAAGAAAGAAGAAACCAAGAAATCAAAAATATCTATTAGCATTTTAAAATTTCCAATTAAATGGTGCTTATTTATTCTCTAGAAGTGCTTTTAGTTGCCGAATAAAAACTGTGTAATTTCTAACTATAGATATTGTTACGAATTTTGTATAAAATAATGTAAATAATTGTATTTGAATGCCTTTATATTACTCTATGCTATATTTATTTCATGTTAAAATTGTAATATTCATAAGCAACGCCGTACCTTACGTGAAAATGGCTATTCAATGGGAACTTGGCGATAGAGCCAAGTTGGCATCATTTTGGGCGACCAAGTTGGCAACATTAGTGACCAAATTGACGAGTTCGGGACCCTCTGGATTCTTCTAGAAATTAGTAGAGAAATCTACTAATTTCACGATCTATGACGCGAGCGCATCTTTCCAGAAGTTTCGAACAGTCACTAATTTCCACCAGTGAGTAGCGAGTCTGGTTTTGACTAGCGATTAGTGAACTTGCCTTGATCGTGAATAAGCTTATATATACGTGTATTTTTAGATACTGATAATTATGTCTAAGTGCTATTGAAGGAGTGAAATCCTTCTGATATTCATTCTGCGAATTTTGCTGTTGAATGCTGTGTTTCAAGGATTGATTTTTGGCAATAAATTATCATCGCTGTTAAAGAACTTTCTTGTTGTTTGCAACTGATTTTGCATAAAATCCTCGAACCCCGATCTACGTAACAATATGCTTTGTGCGTAATTGATTATTATTAATTTCTAAAAAGTACGTACAAAAAATTTGTATTTTGTTTGGACCCCGATATAACGAGTAACCCCGAATGAACGAACAAAATGTTCAGTTACGATAAATTCGTTATGTTGGTTGCATAGAAACAACAGCAACAATGTTTCCTTTTTAAGAAGATATATCAAGAAAGGAAGATGAAATTGGAGAAAGATATACGAATTCGTTCTTGTCACTAATAAATTTTCTCAAGTGTTAAAGTAAAGCTAATAAAAATCAAACAAAAAAAAAGAATTATAGAAATCCATCTATCAGCTAAACTAGTGGCTGGCGTTACTTCAGTACGGAAATGATTCTAGTGGTCAAAATCCCGTGGTTGGCTTGTCATGAGTTCGAGCCTAGCCCACTGAAGACCCACCGGGCAGATAGGGCTGATAAATGTTTAATCTGTTGAGTCTCAAACATCCTCCCTTTATGTGGCGTGGAAGTTCTTTGAGAGGGATGATTCAGGTGTCGTCCTCGTCACTTGACCAGAGTTCAAAATTATGACGTCCGTCACCAATAGCCCTCGTGCAGTCTTATGAGAGAGAGTGAATACTGACGTCACAATGTTCAGCTACACGAGGGTTTTTGGCGACGGACCTCGTCATTTTGAACCATGGTCAAGTGACGTAGACGACACCTGAATTCTCATCCCTCTCTTAATTACCACACCTCTCCAACAAGAAGACGTTCGAGCTCACGACAGATTTAACGTACATTGCTCCCGTACACGGTGGGTCCAGCGGCACGGGGCTCGAACTCATGACATGTCTGCCACGAGTTCGTTACCTTGGCCACTAGGCTACCACGACCACTCGTTCAGCCTTATAGTGCATGTTAATGTAACTCTCCCTCTTTCTCTCTCTCAAGCTCTGTGGCTGTGGTAGCCAAGTGGTCCAGGTATCGGATCATGGCAGACATGTCATTAATTCGATACCAGTACCACTAAAGACACGCCGTGTAGTGGTGCGATGCACACATTAAATTAGTCGAGGCTCAAACGTCCTCCCGTTGGTGTGGTGAGGTTTTAGGAGACAGTGGTGTGAGCTCAGGTGTCGTCCTCGTCACTTGACCATGGTTCAAAATGACGAGGTGCGTCTACAAAAGCCCTTGTGTAGCTGAAAAGTGTGACGTTAATATTCACTCTCTCAAGGCCCTTGTCATTTCACCATGGTTCAAAATGACGAAATCCGTTGCCAAATGTCCTCGTGTAGATGACCAACCAGTGCGACGTTAATATTCACTCACTCAAGTCCTTGTTCCTCTAATGATAACAGCCATGTTGAGGATAATTTTGAAGTACTCAAGTGGTGATTTGATATACGTGTTCAAGTACCTTCCTCATGGCTAGACTGTGATTTAAAATTGCGTGGACTGGTATCAGTGATCTTAGCATTGCATATAAAGGCAATACTAACAAAGAATAAATGAATGTTATATAAAAACGTTGTCAGCCCGAAAACACATAATACGTTAACAATCAACAAAGTAGATAACAGCCTTTGTTCAATCTAATTCTTCCAGAACTCGAATATCAACAAACAACTTTAAATAATGAATGAAGCCAACATTGTTTATCAAGAAGTCATTTAAACTGAGTTTCTGTGGAGCATCTCTCGCTGCCGCTGGAAAATATTGAATGAAAAAAGCTAAATGAGAGATGTAAGTTTTTAATTTAAATATTAAATGCTTTTATTTATTATATGTATTGCTTGTGCTTCATATTTCGATTTTAACTTCATAATGAAATGAATGAATTCCAAGGTTTAGAATTGTTGCTTTAAGTTGACAGTACTGTAACAATTTAAATATAATTTTTTTATACCTATAATTAGTACCATGCTTTTATTTAAATGGTTTTGTTAATTAAAAATTTGATATAGTGGGGAGTGTGATTTGGGATAGGGGAAAACCTCTAGCATAAGATATAAATTTCCTATTTTTCTCTGTTTGAAATATTATTTGAAACTCGCGTATTTTATCAGGACATTTGAAAATTTGGTAAATGTAGATTATAGTCCGTAGGGTTATTTCAAAAGTGGCCGTGATAATCCATAAATAATGGTCTTCATATTGTTGGTAGCATTGTCGACGCGGGTTCGACGCCTTGTACCACAGAAAACTCGTGTACGAGGACTACTGCACGATAAATCTGCTGAGGCTCTGTCCTGTCGTTGGCGGGGTTTGGAATTTAGGAGAATAGGTGTCGGTTGATAATGGTAAGAAATTACTCGGTCCATCGCCGATAACGAATAACAAATTCAAATTTTACAAAAATATTTTGTGACTTTTTTTTTACATGTTGTTCCTATTAACTATTTATATGTACTGGAGATATCTGTAGTATATCTTATCTATCCATGTAAATTTGAATATAACTCTTATCTTACCCTTTATTTTTTTATTGGTATTTGCTCTATCTTTTGTGTACTTTCATTAATTAAAACTTTGCAATTCCTGCTAAAAAAACAAGATATTTTTCAAAAAAATTGCATTCTTAAGAAAATTTTCTTATTTTCAAAAGAAATTGAATGTGGGGATAGTTGTTTCCAAGGTTACTGGTTTGAAACTGTAACATTTTAAGGCTACACAGTGCCTTTTTTCAAAAACAGTTTTTTGAGATAGTAACGGTGAAAATTTGTTTTATATTCAGATAATATTAAATTGATTTTGAAAGTAAAGAGTTAGTTTAATCAGCCATTAGTTTACAATATTAAAAAGCTTAGAATTTTTGAAGTTTTTCAAACTTTTGTAAAATGCTCAATTTTTAAAAAAAATTTAGTCATTTTAAGTGCTTTATGTTTCTT
Source organism: Trichonephila clavata (assembly GCA_019973975.1). Classification (NCBI taxonomy): domain Eukaryota; kingdom Metazoa; phylum Arthropoda; class Arachnida; order Araneae; family Nephilidae; genus Trichonephila; species Trichonephila clavata. Next base: position 7,043 of record BMAO01006955.1, on the reverse strand, counting down.
AGATTATTACAAACAAAGGTTAATATGATTTTGAATATCTGTTCCCTTGTTGATTTGTAATATTTTTTTTCTGGCTGAACCTGAATAAAAAACAATTTTTAAAACAATAATTCGAGAATGTTTTTAAAAAAAATAATGGGAGTTCAGAGCCCTAAATCCATACTAGCTTTTATAGAACATACGTTTGGAAATATGTATAAAAAATTTCAAGATCCTATGAGGAACAGAAAAAAAGCCTTAGAGATTATAAAACACTTATACCTTCAAAACTGAAAGTATAAGAAAAATACATTTACAATTTGTAAGGGCATAAAACAAACAAAAAACTCATAAAGCCCATAAAACTTTAATTTTTAATGTGTTATTTTCCAATGTTTTTACATTAAAACATTACTTTAATTAAATGTGTCTAAAGATTTTTTTAATACAAAATATATTTTTACGTAATATGGATAGCATTTTTTACGACAGGTTATTCAGCTTAATCTTAACCTAATATTTTTACAAAATTCTCAAATACAATGCCTTTATGTACAAAGTAAAAATGATACTAACTTAAGCTAATAATCGCCAAATCTGTACATAAAATTAAAATTTTTTTTCATATTTAAATTGGAGCAGTTTAACAATAAGTTTTCATTGCATATCTATAATGTGGTTTGGTACACCATGGGAATATTCCGGTTTACTGCAATACTTGAATTCAGAATACATGTATTCGGAACTCTTATTGCAGTACCAGCTCAGGGCTAATTTTTTGATACATCATTTACAGTAGTATTCCATCTCTTCGAAACATTGTTTCTCTTGGCAACCTGAGAAGGTTTTGGCCATGGCATTTTCTCAACAGGAAAAAATTAATGATAAAGCTTCTAAGTTATATTAACTATTTTTAAAAGAAAAATTGGCCTTGAAATCATTTTTAATTAACTGTGAGAACTCAAGAAACTCAAAACATAATCAAGCTAAAATGATTTTAGTAATGAAAATTGAAAATATAACTGTTTCACACTGAAAGAGTTGATTGTGCTCAAAAATATTTTTAATTAATTCAATTTAAGAGAGGAAAAAAAACTGTAAAATGAAACCAAAACCATAGCTCATAAAACTTCAAATATTTTAAGAAACTGATTTGATAACAAATCTGAAATTTGATAAACCTTTCAATGATACGAACCACAAGAAAATTCAGTAATTATGAAATTTATAGGGTATTGTGCAGTCTTAATTCAGTTCAAAATTAATTCAAGTTTTGTGGCAAGTAATATCGAATCAGAGTTATAATAATTGCAAATTTTGCACCATGTAATATCGAAACCGTATTTTACAAGTACCGCATTATACGTGGGATGCCTGTATGTATAATTAACAGGAACTTAATGGATTATTTGGTTGTAAGGAGGACAGCCTTTAAATAATATCTCCATCCATCACCTAATTCAATAACGGTTGGAGAAACTGAATTAATATAAAAACTTGGCACATAATTATGGATAAAATACGTAACATCTCTCTTCTGGTCTATAAACTGAGATACTTATATTCAGCATAGAAATTTTAAACATTTCACTTGTCATTCATCGAGATCGACAAATTAAAGAGCTGGTCTTAATATATTATTAGAAAAAAATCGAATATAAATAAGTTTTCTTTAAAAAAAATAATTATCGTACAAAAAAGCAACATTAGGGAAGATTTTGGAAATTTAATTATTGAATCTAAAATTGTGTTATGTATAACCATTTGTTATTCCATCAAACCAAAATATTTCACATCAGTCATACTATAAGCCAAATGAGCAATTTATCGCCAAGTCTTGACACCTTCCCCGACAGATACACATTACAGATATGATTGATGATAGCTCCTGGGAGTAACGAGTCTTAAGTCCCAAAAGTGACCGCGTGTCCGTCCGTCCGCTCAAACCCACTCTCAGTGCTAGATTAGCCTCACCTTCATTAGTAGCCACTCGTCAATCCCTGTCCCATCAAAGTTCCACCCTTCGTTTGTAATTATAATAGTCTAAGGACAAGGTGTAATTTTGAGGAAAGTGGTATGTTCTAATGCCTGTACAGAGTTCTACGAGTTTTCAGTTTTATAAGAAACAATGTGTGTGTGTGTGTGTGTGTGTGTGATAATCTATGCTTTGTAATCGACATAACATTTGAAATATAGAATTTTAATTATTTGTATAATTTCAATTAATGTATTTGTTCATTATAATAATTAAAACAAAAAGAACTGAAAAATATTGAATTCGCCTGTTAAGAAAAACAAGATATCAATCATTGGCATGGCCAAGTAATTTCAGCGCGTTTTTCACATGTTGTATTTTACAATAATGCAACTAATGAACTTTTTACTAACAGAAAGTAGTGTACTGTACCACTCCTCTAAATGTATTACTATTGAGCTGAAAAGAAATAATGACACAAATCTGTATCAGCATTATAAAAAAGCAACAAAAAAAAAAGCAAAATTCAATAAAATTTGTAGGAAAATTCGGGAAAACTATGGGAAAATTTAAATATGATTCGGTTCATCTAGGGCACAAATACGACCCAATGCCGAAAATCCGAGGTCAATTGGTTGCTTATTGGCTGAGAAAAAGGTACGACAAAATATGGAACGAAGACGAAATTTGCGTCCTAATAATGCTTTTGTTCCACTACGTGAAAAACGCGCTAAAAATAAAAGGATATGCTTATACTTTGAATGTAGAATAAATATTCATAATAGAAAAATAAAAATGCTGCTTAATCAGTATAGTGGTCACTGACGCTGTCTGCTGTGTCGTAGGGCCCGAGTTCGAGTCCCGGAAAAGGCATGGAGGTTTGCAGTTGAATAGGGCCTTTGAGGCATGGGGGTACTCTAAATATTCGTCGAGTCACAAATCCTCTCGAGAAGTTGGTGGAAAGGGAAAAAGAGCTGGGAGGTCCTGACCACCTGCAGGATGTTCTCCCTCAAAACTAGGGTGAAACCGAGCCATATCATACTGTCACCTGTTTGGTGCTCAAAGCTACGGCTAACGACAGACATACGTCTAGCCAATTGCCGTGACGAATTTCGTGGGCCTCTGATACCATCAGGCAGGTGGTATTAGCAACAATAGAAAATAAATGATTAAATTATAGAAAAGGAAAATAAGAATAACAACAAAAAGGCAAAATTGAATAATTTGTAGAAATAACGTAATGCTTAATTATGGTTCAAACATTATTTTCCTTGAGAAGGTTAAGATAATTTGTATCTGGAAGCCGAACCAAATCGATGGAATATTTAAAAATAACGAAATAGTATTAATTGTGACTATAAGTGTAAAAAAAGATTTGCAGAGCATTTCGCAAACACATCACTGTTTAACACTAAATACAGAAAACTCCATAAGAGATAAGATCAAGCAGGTTTCTCGGGTAGTAAATCTCATTCTTTAATAAATAAAAAAATAATCACACACATATTCAGAAACATGTACACAGTACGCCTCGAATTGTAACTGTTATTTGACAGATTATTGCTTGTCTGATAATGCTGACTACTATACGTCAAAGGTAGCTGCGGTTCGCAACTGCATCATACACGGTGGTAAGTAACACTAGAAATGTTTTCTGTACACATACATGTAAATAAAGGAATGTTTAGTTCCATTACAATTTTCAAAATGGAATGTTTCTTGCATATAGCTGTAACTAACATTGCCATTCAAAATCTATGAATTTCCGTCGGGTGGCAATAATTGAGAAGAAAATTTTTTTATAAGAAATCATTGGGGGGGGGGGAGTAGAAATGAAAGCCCTCACACTGCCCTGTCCATCTGTACTGTGACGATTCCGGAAAAATAATGAGTTCGAGGGAGACTTAAGTTATCCGACTGTGGTTGCGACTTTTCTTAAAAAAATGGAGATATGTGAATTTTTTTGTTTTTTTAGATTTTTTTAGTACATTTAAAGAAAAATATGCTACAATTAAGAAGTGAAAAAGAAATTATTATTATTAAAATCGGAAAAAATAGGTAAAAATTGACAAAAAAAAAAAGCATAAACGGCGGCCCATTCTGCACCAAAGGTTTATGATCAAATTTTCAATTTTTTTCAATCTATTGTGTTGCTATATTATTCAATTTTGAAATGACCTTCAGGATAAGATATATTTTAATTTTTACAAAAACTAGAGCACTTTATCTCAGTTACTATATGAAATTGCTAAACAGACAGTGATTATATTCACATAAGGGACTGTAAATTTTGTAATAAAACAGTAATTGATAAACCCGAAGGTTAAAACACTTCTAGTATTATACAGAGAATACACAAAAAATTTCAGTTAATTATTTTCAAAACTTTTTGAGCAATCGCTGACCCTGTTTGAGCAATTCCAAAGAAACACATTTCGAGTAAAACGCGTTTTAATGTGTGACATCTTGGTTAAAGTAATGGCATCTGCTTTTACTAAAACACTTGTAGTTTTTGTTCTAGGGAACGGAAAACGATAAACTTGGTATTTTTATAAAGTTAATAAGATGGCCTATAAAATAAAATCATAAAAGAAATTTGTCAATTTTTGGCAAGATTCACAATTTTAGGGTAGTTAAGGTGTTAAATTATTGATTTATTATGTCTACAGCTATTATTTACAATATTCACAATTTGATACAAGTTATTCAAACAATGGAGTATTTCATTCTACTGAGAACATGTTATTGGTGAAGAAGGCAAGCACAACATCTCTTTTCGAGTGTTTCAAACGAAATATCTCTTCACTCTCTTTGGGTGGGGTGGTTCCTTCTAACACCTGGAATTTCACTCGTGGTCCGGCTCACAGATGGCATCCATCCTTTGGTTTCTCATGGTGTCGTCGTGGTGTCAGATGAAAGGATCCCGGAATATTTTAGGGGTGCACGAGTGAATATGAACGGCGTAATGCATAAGGAAGTCGATTTTGCAGCTGCGAGGCCGGAAAGCGTTACAATACATCCCTACGCATTGCTAATGACAACTGGATATTTGTACATTGTTATACTATGGTTTTGGGCACTTTAAAGTATAACCTACATAATATTTATCGATACTTAAAGTTTCAGGAATTGTATTTTTTATGGTTTGTTTTAATAATTATATTATTACTTCCACCAACATAGTTAAAGCGGAACTAATTATTTTGCTTTTTGAAACTGCTAATGAGCATATGAATATGATGGCATATTATTAAATATGTATGCTTTTATATTAAAATATAGAGAGTAACATTTACTTAAAAAAATAACGACCACATTTTATAAAAACTTGAAAAAATTGTGTTTGTAGTACATCATATCATGCACACAAAAAGACGAAAACTTAATTATACTTCTAAAAATAATATATATATTCTAATTATTTGACATATAATTTTTAACTAAATTAAACCTTCATTCTGAACATTTAATTTACGCATCGTAAAAGCAAGAAGCTTTTAATTTTTGTCTACTAAATATAAATCCAGTTCTCTTAACTCTTAGGATTTAAAAATCTGTAAATGGGGGGGGGGTGTTATTTGGCACTGAGAGTTTAGTTGCTGGGAAAGAAACTGCGGGACGATACAGAGAGAGTGCACAGACAGGACGAAAAACATGAAATTCGATCTGGAAGTCACACTTATTAAACAAAATAAAACATTATTTATTAATCCTTTACTTTATGCAACGTACACAGAGAGAATAGAAAAAATGCTAAGACAGGAAAATAATTTAACGCTATAGTTTATAAGTCATAAAAAAAGACTTTATTTTGTAATTTTCCTCTAAGCAGGAAATATTGGTATCAATTTTAATCGTTTTAAAGGGAGTAAAATTATAAGAGATGTTAATGGATATGGAATAATTAAAAAATTAATACTTATATATAATACCTGCCATACTAAAGGATCTTGCATCTTTACCTCATGCAATTAGTGTCCATCGAGTGGTCCCGTTAGTCAATTGGTCATGGTCTTAAATTTGTGACCGGCTTGAATCGTTGGTCCCATTGTGGCTGTGGTATCGAAGTGGCCAAGGTAACAGACAAGCAGATGGAGTGTCGTGAGTTCTATCCAAGTACCGCTGAAGACACGCCGTGTAGAGGCGGTCGATACACGTTAAATGTCGAGGCTCAAACTATGTAGTGTGGAAGTTAGGAGAGGGTGGTGCCAGTTCAGGTGTCATCTTCGTCACTTTACCATGGTTCAAAATGACGAGGTCAGTTTCCAAAAGAACTCCAGTAGCTGAATAGTGGGACGTTAATATTCACTCGTTCGAGTCCTGTTGCAACTGAAAACCCATCACTTGGAAGAGCTGATATGTGTCAAATCTATATAGGCTCACGATCGTCATTTTAATCGTCATATTTTTTTTATTGAGAACATTTATAAACCCCTTGCACCACACAACTTATCACACGAGGACTTACAACACAAGGAAGAAAGGATTACAACACAAAAATCCATGCCTACTCCGGGATTTGAACCCAGTTCCTACGGCACAGCAGTCCTCTGACTGCGTCACTAACCACTATACCGGATGAGCGGCTAATCGTCATATTGAACAAGGTGTGGAGGCCACGGTAGCCTAGTGGTCAAGGTAAGAGGACTCGTGGCCGGCATGTCATGAGTTAGAGCCTAGTACCATTGAAAACCTGCCGTGTGGAGAAACGATGACCATTAAATATGTCAAAGCTCAAACATCCTGCATTGGTGTGATGTGGTGTCGTCCTTGTCACTTGACCAGGGTCAGAGGTCCATTGCAAAAAGCCTTCGAGTCGTTAATGAGTAATACATTAATATTCATTCACTCACGTGGTGCGGAAGTTTGGTCATTTAGCCGAGACTCAGAACTACAAGGACTTTGAACTACTTTAGAGGGCATTGGTTTGATGAAAATGAAATCATACAAATGTCATAAATTTCCTAAATCCGAAATTTCGTGCAATCCTTCCCAATAGGTCATGAAAAGTTTTAAAAAAATTGTAGAATCAAAGGTGCAGTATTCTAGTTTTCAGTATTTAAGTCAATCCAGGTGTCATCTCGTCACT